>JAJLRJ010000003.1:4467043-4547043 GCA_024195265.1 Dendrophyllia cribrosa
CCAAGCTAGTGCTAAGCGAGCGAGGCTTCCAAGCACTTAAAAGGCGCGGAAGCAAAGCTGTTTAGTCCGCCGTTTGGCCCAGTTTTAAGTTCACATTTACCACCTCCCGAGGCGATCTAATTTCGATCTCGGCCCTGTTCGAAGAGTTCATACTCGGGTCATAAAATACTCGGATCGATCCGAGATCGATCTAACAGGTAAGTGTGAACGGCCCCTTTCGATGCTTCAATTTGTTTTCATTCAATGAAAATATAAATCTAAAACGTAAACATCTTTTTTCAATAGGTACAAGACACTGTCTTACTTTTTTAATTTAAAGTCTTTTTTATTTTTTCACTGAAGTTTTTGCCTGAAGTTGCATCGTATCAACACACAATGACAATTTATCAGTTAATCCCGCAGATAATCTTTCACAGACGGAAAAACGTACGAGTAATAAAACTAAACGAAGTGAAAATAATTTTTTTTATTAATAATTTCCGTCAAACAAATTTGAACTCACTGTACTTTGTTCATTCACACTTCATTGAAATCTGTACAACTTTGACGGCTTCTAAGTTTATACTAGAAATCCGCCCTGAGAAATACGTAAAAACTGTAGCTACGAGAAAAACAAACGCGCTACGCTTCGCGTTGAAATTGCAAAAACTCGCGCACTTTTCTGCAAATGTTAACATCTTACTCACATGATGTTGGCTCCAGATATATCCTCTAACTTCTCAGTCCAGAATTCCTCGGCAGTTGACCTGGTCAGCATTGACAAAAAGAAACGAAAAAACGGTACGAAGACTGAAGCAGTAGGAATAAACTTTCAACAAATTCCGATATCTGTGAACTGATCAGTTGAGCGTTCTTACTCCTTCAGTTATTTCTACGTTTTGAATCAGCTTGAAAACCGTCCAAGACGAATCTTTCCAGAGAAAAATATCCAGCTTCAAATAAGATTAAGTACTAACCAAGAATTCAGGAGTTGAACGAGACGAACTTCAAATTTGGCATTGTTTATAGGACAGTTTTGAATTTGTACGGACTCTCGCGCGAAGCTGCCGGTTACTTTCACCGGAAGTAAAATTGTACTTGATTTAGCTCTGCATAGCAACCGCATTACCTAGCAACGGAATAGTATAATGGGCCCTTAAGTGTTTGTTCCCTAATTTCTTCCTAGTAGCATGTTTGTCAGGGTTTTCTGATGGACATTTTGTTTAAAATATCTTGGCTCTTTCAAAACCATGCAGTTCAGTAAGATTATTTTAAAATGCAAACCACAAAAAGTCCACAATGCCTCTGAACGTGCGTTTCACAATTTGGTACATTCCTTTGCCGTTCCCTGCAAAACAACAACGTGAGAACGTGAACACACGACGGTTAATTTTCCTTTCTCTATTTGAACTTGAAAGCCGTCCCTATGAATTCAGCTCCTGGACAATTCAGTTACATTAGACAAATTAAAGAAATTGAAACAATTGCAAAGCAGTTTAAAAGTCAAAAACGGCCACCCGAAGACTTATGACCGATCTTAATAAAACTTCACAACCTTGAAAATCACCCTGATACACAGGGAGCAGAGGAGCCAAATTTGACCTACAATCGTTTGCAAAATACCTTCGACCACCCTATATTTTAATTGACTTTTTAACAATTTTCAGTCTACATTGCTGATGTTCGCTTCCCCCGGGCCCCCAATAACAATGTTGGATCTAAACTTTGGAACCCAAATCAATCTTCATGCGGTTGGCAAGCCCCCGGTATCTCCAATCACAACCCAACATTGATATAGGGGGTGGGAAGGGGGGAGGGGGTTAATGCACTACAAAATTAACCAAAATTTAGTCAAGTGGTCGAAGGTTTTTGATAACGATTGTATGCGCGTTCGATCTTTGAGCTTTATACGCGCGCTGTGTCTTGCGTTATTCGATCTGTTGTTTTCGAGTTTTTGCCCCAGCGGGACCCCAAGCGTAATCGGCGCTTTCCGGAAAGCGTATTACATGTATAGCTTTCCGAACGAGGCACGAAGTGCCGAGAATGTCTCTCTTCTTGCTGCGTAACGATTTTGTGGCGCCAACAGTCAGCAGCCTGCGGTTACCCAACAGAAAGCTCCGATTACGCTTGGGGTCCCGCTGGGGCGAAAAACAGACTCGTAAACAACAGAACGAAGATCGAACGCGTAAAGGTCAAATTTGGCTCCTCTGCTCCCTGTGCCTGATACAACACTTCATGACACTTGCTTAATTAAAATTCTAGTGTTGATTACCGTAGTTCGGTACGTAATAGAAAGTTTGTTATCTTGCGTCTTAACGTATTTTGAGTTAAAACTTCCAATTTTGCGGTCGTACAATATGTTTTTTTAATGGATTGTTCGCAGTCCGAAAGTAACGGTCACCCGAAACGGTTTTGGCCACCTCAGAGCTGCTAATTCCGAATTCAGTAACGAGGGCCGCTACTTTCGAAATTCTTTGAGTATTTGCAAAAGGGTCACTCTCTTTCAATAACGTAAAACGCTAGGTTAATAAACAGAGGGGCTTCATATATATTCTTGGGGGCGAATATATGGCATGGAAACGAACTTCAAGAACTTTACTTGCAGCATTATCAAGACAGAGATGAAAAATCCTCTACATTGGCCTTCTAAGTAATATTAGGGACTGTGCAATAATAATGTGTTTCGCGGCTCGGTAAATATCCACCACTACCCACCTCCTCTTCGGTGAATAGTTGTTAAATATCTACGTCTGGAGCAAACATTTCCTCGTAGCAATAACAGGTGGGTGTATATTAAAAAAATGCTGGGTATTTGTATATAAAAGGTGTGTGAAGGGGAGGGGGGGGGGGGGGGAGGGGGTCATACAAAATTTCTGACTGATCAGAGGAGGGGGGGGGGGGGGGGGGGGGAGAGGGAATAACTAAATTCACTCCTTTATAGGGGGGTATTACCTAATATTTTCCTACTTAAAGCCCATTTTCCAACTCCCCTCCTGATAATAATTGCACAGTCCCTAAATTGTTGTTCATTTAATGCAGCAAAACGTTGTTGTTGATAATTATTGCACAGTCCCTAAATTGTTGTTCATTTAATGCAGCAAAACGTTGAGCACATTTTTTTTAAATACTCCGAGAACTGTTATGTAAAACTCCGATGAGACTATAAGAAGTTGGGTCAATTACATATCTTGTTTTACACTCAACTTACTTGAAGTTGCACAAAGTTCTGAAAGAACATTCATAGAAACGAAAATAAAGGAAAAGAGAGAGTAGGGGATACTTTTATTCAGGAAATACGAAGTCAAAAAATTGCCACTCAGTGATGGGACGGCCTTGTAAGCCGTGTGCATCCCCACTCAGCCCAAGATCAAAGCATAAAATCTCCATAATTTCAATCTTCCAATTCTTTTATGTCAGTTGTTGGGAATTTGGTAGTACAAAAAATCTTCAACTTTTGTAGTTCATACCAACTTTAGTATAAAGAGAAAAACAATCTTGTAAGGGGAAAGAAGTCCTGGGCCGAGTTGTTCGAAGGACGATTAGCGCTAATCCAGGGTTAATTACCATGACAACTCATATGTTGACAGTTAATCCAGGATTACCGCTAATCAGGATTTGAACAACTCGGCCCTGGCTGATTAACCATCATAGGTTTCTACCACAACCTCGTTCCCAAGGTCTTTTCTCTTTCTCCCAGATTGGGGAAAGAGGATCCTTGTGTGATCATTCAACTAATGGTAGCTTTGAAACTGTACTTTTTATGATGCTGGGTTTTTTTTGGAGGATTTTATAAAATCATATTTGGAATTTTTGTCTGTAATAATTTTACATTAAGGAACTCTTGGAGGTCACGGGTCAATGGACATAATCCCAAAATGTGACCCTCTAAGTGACAGCTATTGAGCAGTTCTTTCTTTGGGTCTGTTAGTTTTATAATATCAACTTAAATATTACCTTATGGCATGAAATTGTTATGGAAAAGTATAAGGATTTAACCAGCCAAGAGTGCCAAAAATCAAAATACAAGAAAAATCCCAAATTTCATTGTAAAATATTGAAAAACAAATGGTACCATGCACAAGTACTGCAGAGGGGGTTTCATTTGAATGGTCGCATCATAGGATTTCATCAACAGACTCAAAAGTTAGAACAAATGGTACCATGTAAAAGTACTGCCAAAGAGGTTTCATTTGAATGGTCACACCATAGGATTTCATCAACAGACTCAAAAGTTAGAAGTACACTACATAATTTGACTCTGAGAGTGAAAGGGTTAAAAGTTGACAGAAACAGTTTTCAAATATCCATACAATGATCATGAACTTCTGAATTCTTTAATCATTACTTCAGTTTACATCTGTAGTGTAAAGCACCATTTTGGAGAAACTAAAAAATATATCAACTTGAAATTATCACCTTGGCCAATAATTTAGAGCAGCCTTACTATTACCATTATAATGAAATTTCCTCGAATTAGGAAATGAATCAAACCAAGCGGCCTGCGCAATACACCATAAAACTGCTTTCTTGCTAATAAAGTCATTTTTTGACATCAAAATAAACAATATAAACTCTTTAAAAGCAAATCAACAGTGGAGTTTGTAATACTTACATAATCTGGCTTGTGTTTTGGTGATTCAGGAAAACCAAGTTGCCAAAATTAAAATTCTGTTATTAAATGATAGTAAAAAAAAAGTAACATCTAAAAATGAAACGTAAATTAAAATTTAAAAAAAGCATTTTTTTTAGTTATAACTAGTCTTATTTACATTACAATTCAAATACGGTAGTTCAGGCTTCAGCAGTTATATTTACAAACAGGTGCATAAAACCACAAGAAAATATCACTACTATAATTTTAGGTTTCTGTTAATAGTAGCATTTTAAATATCAGTTGTACTAAATGAAAGGTTGGATGCATAAAACTTAAAAGACCTATGCCAATTTTTGACATGTTTCACTTAGAAATTTTGTTTTGACCCAGAAAGCACTCTTTTACTAAAGTTATGACAGCTTCATTTAAGTTAAAGTTACAGAAAGCCAATAATGCCAAAAAAATCCTGTACCTTCATCACAAAAAAGGACACTACGTTTAGTTGTTAAGCACCTAAATGACTCTTCAGATGAAAACATTTTTCCCAAAGATGCGAGATGTTTTGGTCCAATCTCTTTTACTTAATATTATTGTTTTGGCAAGACAATACTTTTTGGCTAAAAAAACAATTTGTGAGTAAAAAATGTCATAGTTTGACATAGACCTTTTATGTACCCAGCCACTTAATTGCCCTTATCTGCATTTTTGCAGCTAAAAAATGGCTACCTATAATGAAATAACTAGACAGCTACAACCTTCAAAATGTAAAATGAATCAGACTTAATTCCTAAAACTAAAAATCTGACTTCAGCACACACACACACATCTACATTTTCCCTCCATGTTGTTAAATATGGCCCAATTGAATTATTACACAGTCAACTTTTGGACAAGTGTTTTTTAGGACATTATGCCAATCAAAACTCTCGCATGTGTTCTTTTCCTAAATGTGGAAAGCAGTTGACATGTTAAGTTTGTCTCCCTGGAACATTACAGGTAATTTTTATGTCTGACAATGTATTTACAACAACAATTTTTCAGCATACATGTATTCTTAATTCAGAATGACATTAAATGACTAAAAAATATGCCCAAAAAGTTTGAAAACTAATAAAATAGAATAGTTATCGAATTCCAATAAATTGCTATATACAAAGATAATATTTCACCAAATATCTATGCGTTAATTTCATTGCATCGAAAAAAATATTACTACACCTTTCAGTAACATGCAAATTCTAAAGTCCAAAAGTCAACAGTTTGTCACTACCGCAATAATTTATTACCATTGTGGATATCTCAGGAGACATGGTTGCTTTACTCGACAAAAGTCATGTTTGTGTGTTGTGATTGGCAGATTTCGATCCATTCAGTCAGGTTTGTCACCATAATTTTTGTGATTGACAGCAGCATAAATAGTAAATATTAGTTGGTGCTCGAACTTCAGAAATCACATTATTGAAAGGTGCAGTAATGACAAAGACAGAATGAAAAGAAAATTCTTCCCCATCCTCAAACCAAAAAAAAAAAAAACCGGAGATATCACTTGCTCATAAGGCAATTATCATAATTTATAAAATATGTTGTTTAAGTACTAGTCCTAAAGGCCTGTCAGGAAAACTCAATAACCCTGAAAGAAGGGAAAATACATGTTATATCTACATGTAACACTGAACTCCCTGAAACAGTAAATAGTATCAGAAATATATTATACTCAGATAAGAGTAACATTCTATTTACAAAGCGCCATGTTCTATTCATTCATTTATACTAAAATTGAATTCTTCTAATATAGTGTTTCTTTAAACAGTTTTAAAATTTATTTAATAAGGTAGCTTATTGAAAGTCCTAACCAACTGCGACAAGAGGCCTGCCTCTTCCAAAACTTTGATGGAACCCTTTAGTACCATCTGGTCCCTTGGGGAGTCGTTCCACGCCTTCCAATTGTATCATTCTGTGCCGTGGGCTAGTGGAATCAACAAGTGGGCTTGTGTGCGGTGAATGGCCATTGTTTGGTGATGCAAACTTGCGGCGCTGAGACCAAGGACTGTTAGGGGCACTACTACTGCCTTCCTTTACATTAATATTTGCCAGCTTCCTGGACATTTCTGGACTACTCTGTGGTGACCGCCGACCACCAACACCCCGTGGGCTAGGGCTCCCACCAACAGGAGATCCACTGCGATCTGGAGTATGGTTCCCCCGACGTCGACAGGTGCTGAATGAGGAGTAGGAGTTGTCAGTATCTGAGGAACACGAGCTTGAAAAGCTGTCATCTGAATTTTTGCCCTTCAGTTCCTGCAGACGATTATTTTTCTTTCTATTCCGGCGTTTCTTTGTCGACTCTTCGGGTTCCTCGTCGGAATCTCGCGCGCCATCGCTTCCTTTATCCTTCAGTTTCGACTTGGACTTCGATTTCTCCTTTTTGGCGCCCTGCTTGCCAAGTTCAACCACCTTCATGCCTCCTTCTTTTGACATTTCACTGCAAGCTCTAGCGGCGGCAGCCATGGTTTCGAAGGCCACAACCGCACAAGCCTCCGTCTCCAGTTCTGGATATTTGGAAAAATACGACTTCAGATCGGCAGGAATCGTTTTTCCTGGGCGAACGATGCGGATTAATTCAATCTCGCCACATTTGGAAAAGATTTCGCTCACGCTTTCCATTGAAACATTCTCGAGTCCTGTCACCACGACAGTTCTGCCTGGGTTACGTTCGAGAAGCTCGGACGGCAGGGCAGCATTCCTTCGGACTTTCGTCTTTTCTGAATTCAGTGAAAGCTCTTTTGACTTTTCTAGGGCTTCAGCGACTACTCTGTAATCTTTAGTTAGGGTCTTTACTTTCTTGAAAGACGTTATAAGCTTTAAGTTGACGTAACCTTCTTTGTTTCGACGGACATGCTTCAAAAGAAACGCGTCTTTGGCCAAATTATCATCGCTCAAATAAAGCTCAACTTGGGAGACGATTTTCTCAGATAGCTCTTCGCTGGGAGGTTGAAAAGGTCCAGCTCCGTCTTTTACATCGTTGTCTGAGTGGGAATCAATAGGAGAATGGGTATGTTTACGATCTACTTCATCTTCCGAATGCGATGAACCGGCTACATCATGATCAGAACAAGCGGTGAATTCTTCTCCATTTATCAACAGCTTCGGCGAAGCCTCGACCATTTCAGTGACTACTACCTCCATAGACTCTTCCTTCTGATCGTCAGCCATCCTTCCAACAATATTTACACGCAGATGGCGAGTCAGATGCGATGAATCTTTATACGCCTGGCAATCCCGCACGAAACTACTGAACACAGATTAGTTCCGCCGCCATTTTTATGCCGCTCACGTGGCTCAAGTACGTCATGACGCAATTTGACAACCATCTTTCACTTCCGGTTGTTCTGAAAAGCTACGTCGAAATAATCATACGGTTATTTTTGTCGTTATTTCTGTAACTATAAATATATTATGCTTCCTCGTGATCTTAATCGACTATGATGTGTTCAGTAACCCTGAAATATTCAATGAACACGATCACAGAGGAAATATTGGACGTTCGTGACATCATCTCGAACGCGTTGCATATGACACGTATCGAGAACTGAAAGTCTACACGTTTTCTAATCGTTTGACAAGTTATCCAATGTCAGCATCACCAGTGAACTTTGTTTTATGGGTTTAATGTTAGCAAGGAAAAGTCAATATACTTCGTTTGTGTTCTTAAAATATCAAGCAAACGTTTCTGATTTTGGTTTCTTAAAAATATCATTAACGAACAAGGCAGACAATGAATATCCATAAGGATAAAATATTTTACAAGAAAACATAAAGGATACTGAGGATTTACATAACTTATAAAATGGAACAGTGGGATTACGTTTATAAATATTTGGATATTGTGTTTTGGTCATTAATTAAGTATTGCACCGCATGAATTTAATTGTGTCACGTCCGCTCAAAGCTTTATCTACAAGACTGTTTCGGGGGGGAGGTTCGTCTGATATTCGAATTGAATTCTGCTCTGAGTGAATAATGCTCTGGTACCGTATACTGTGGGGTTTTCCCTGAAAACGTTATCCAATATTCGTGTTCTTTTGTTGTGGTCTTCCGCTGGGAGCGGTATTCACTCTAAAAAATGATAACAACGATCGAATTTCTTTTATCCGATGCAGCAGACCGATCGATTGTCTACAATGATATGGGATATTATATTCCAACTGGTTAACAAAAACTGGAATAGACTCGAGCGCGCGCGAAAATATCATATATCAGTTGTATCAGGCCGTCTGATGCGAAATGTCCTGGAACCAACTTTTATAGACCATCAAATCCTCCGCCATATTATAACAGGGCCGAGATACATTTTACCCCTGAGGATGTTAACCCGCATTTGAATTGAGTGACTCGATTCTCCTGGCCCCAGTAAAATCCTTGACCCGGCTGATATATGGTGTTCAGAGTTTGTTCTTTCAGGTATCAAAGAATCAAGTGGATATACTTTATTTCAGGAAATGTTTTTGCTGACTATTTTATTGTTTCGCCTTTAACAAATCTTGTCCAACCCCCTTTATAAATGTTCAGGAAATTTTTCAAAACAAACGCCCCCCTGAACACTCACTTCCCTTATAAGTGATCGCCCCATATGAAGAAAATAAAAGAATAATCGCCAAGCTATCATTCAAAAGAACTATTGTAATTCGTTTTACTACGCCTGAAAATTATCTGCATCCGGACATATCAGAACCACAAAAATTTCATTTAATGTCCGAATCGCGAAGGCTTGCCAGTTCGAAAGGGAGAACCATATTCAGTTTCCTATGTCTGCGTTAATTGAGTCACGAATTTACCGCCATAAGAAAACCGGAGGGCGAAAGAAGGGGTGGGCCGGGGGCGGGGATCATTGTGGGAAAAGGAAAGAATGAGAAGTTGGATCGAAAATCCTACTTAGGAATGTAAGCCTGATAAGTTTGTATATCATAACGCCCACAAAACGATAACCTGCTACCCGTCTAGTTATACTGCACGTTTACAAAAAGGCATGGTTAGGAATCATTTCCATCTCTTTGCGGCCCAAGTCACGAGACATCCACGCGAAAATATTATTCAGTCCCTTGTGGCCTTTAATTATATTCTGTGGACATAACTTAAATAACTTGACTTTCCACGAGAATTTTCCCATCTTAAGTATTTTTTACTTCGATACTAATCATGATAAAAGTGTTGAACTTTAAACTTTACCAGTAGGACATTAAGTTAATTACACTGTTATCACTGACTTTCTCATAACAATTTTCCGAGTCACAAGAGTGGCCATTAGCAGGAGCCTGCCATTAGGTAAAAACATTCTAAATTTTTATTTTGACACTGCCGGTAGAAAAAAAAAAACTTTTTACAAAAAATGTAAAAAAAAATCAGCTCCCACAAGAAAGTACTGCTCAGAAGGTTGGTTTGGCCAGCCGAAATATTGTTTCAAATATATTTACTCGTTGTATCAGCTTTGCAGTAGTCCTTGGACTTCTCGTTTATATTGATTCAGTTTAGCTGATTCGATCTCCTCTTGTGAGATCCACATGGGTTAAAAGGAAATAATTCCAGTTTCAAGCAATCCAAAAAAACTCTCGCTTGAGACAAGAATCTATGTCGGGGGTGTTTTGTAAGTTATGGGTGATTTTGGGGTATTTGGGGAGGAAATACTTTTTCTCAAAGGATTTGTATTAGGGAAATAAGAAATCTTGAAGATTAAGTGAAGTTTTAAAATTAGAATTTGTAGTTAATAATTAATAGATGGACACCAAAATAGTCGACTATCAACCTGGGGTGCTCTTGCGTGGGTTTCAATTGTCTCAGTGGTGTTCCAAAAATATTTTCTTTCTTCTATCCCTTTTTTAAACCTCTTAAAATTTCATTCAAATTCAGGTAAAACCCCACCTTAATGTAAATACAATAAGAATATGATGGTCTAAAATAATCAGTGCTTTACTCGTGTTCTCTTGTTTCGGACAATCGCTGTAAGAGATATGGAAGAAAGGGAAGCAGCCGGAAGATGAAACTGGATCGAATTTAGCTTTTTACTTCCGTCAGTGGGAAAGGAAGGTAACGTAAGAGGAGACGTTCACTTCCCTTTCAAATGTTTTGATGTATTCAACATAGTAAATAAAATCTGAATGACTGTATTGCTGAAACTAAGGAATTTACTGATGTGTTGGTGGAGCCGGATCAAGGCAGTCAAGGAAGTTAAATGTAATTATATACATTTTCTAGTTCAGTGGTCATAGTGTTCTGGAATTTCACTTTAGCTAGAACCAGTAAACAAAATATTAAGTTATAACATGTTCTGATCCGACGTTGTAAGGAAATAATCAATGTTTTGAAGAACAAGGAAGACAAAATGATTGCTGGTCTATTTTTTAAAGACAAGGTTTAAAAATAAACCTAAAATTAAAGCGGGCGGAGGACTTGCGGTAAGAATACTGTATAAAGTCGAACAAAATGAGAACGGTTTGATAATAAAGCTAGGCTGATTAACGGTAGGAAAACTACATTTGTTAATTTGTCGAAATGCACAGTCTTGCCGGCTTCTTCAGGGTCTCACAGATAATAGTATAGAAGAACAAACTTTGTTTTGTTTATCGGTCTGTTTCTCTGTAGCCGCCTGAACGCAGACGTATCCGATTTCCCTGCTCCGTTTTCCGCGGGGAGAAAGGAAATCGCATACGTCTGCGCGCAGGCTATTTCTCTGGGGAAAGGCGCTGTATTTTTATAATACTTCAGTTCTCTCCGTTGTTTCGTTTAGTGCTTTTAGAGTTATTAAAATGCATGGCTATTCTGATTGATAAACAAATTTTAAATTATATTGCATCATTCTTAAGAGATGATGTAAAGGATATTTTTGCATGTAAATTTTCTTAACTGTCTGCTGTGAACCATAAAATAACAATTTGACTGATGTGCTACAAATAGCCATGCATGACTTTTCAAGATCATTTACCGTTAAATTTTCCCAGATAAATTAAAAAGACTTACACCCTCTTTATTGAGAAAAAGGATGGCATATTTTGATAATTAAAATTTTTTATTGCTGTTTTCTATGCAGTTATATAGAGCGTCGTAAAACCAAAACCATAGCAACAGGCCTAGGGGAAGACAGTCCAATGAACCATTCAGAACCTGTCAAAGCAAGTACACTGTACTGTAGCGGAGCGCTAGCCAAGCGCGGGAAAACGCGTGCGCAAGTCACGATCGGCGATTGGTTAAGGTTCTACTTCTGATTGGTTAAGAAAGTGGCAAGAGATTTTTTAGCCAATCACAAAGCATAGCAATGCAAAACCAAAGCAAATGCGAATAGCCCAATTTCGATATATTAAAATTCAACTTGAAACAAAAGACATCACTACGAGGCTTAAGGGAATGATAGCAGGGATTTATATGGTTTATTCCCCTAAGCATCGTGGTGATGTCTTTTGTTTCAAGTTGAATTTTAATATATCGAAAATGGGCTATTAACGCTGATATTTCTGGCACATGCAGGTGGAACAGCGCAGCGAGTTGTTACAGATATAAAGTGTTAAGTCCATGAAACGCATACATTTTTACATATCGTTCACATAAAAACGATTGGAAATCTTAAAACTTAACAAAGGGGACTTGAAAATGCCGTTTGTTTCTAGCATGGGCAGGTAATAACGGAAGTTTTCGAAAATGAGGACGCTGTTTTCGATTGATCGTTTTAATGTGAACGATAAGCGAAGGCGCACCAAAAAAGCATCCGTTCGCAAACAAAACATGTGGGCAAGTGAAAAGGATACGAAAACGTGTGGGCGAAAACATTTTCTTCGTTTTATCCTGAAATTTTACACTGACATACCTTCAAACTGAATGTAGACAATACAAACAAATTTCTTGATGATAAAATTTTCAAGGTTGTATCAAAATAGGCCTAAAAGAGCGACGTTACAGTGATTATATAAGGCTCTGAGCCAGCCGAACACTTTTAATTCAACGACGCACTTTTTCACGCGGAGATTGTCAACTGATACAATCAGAATCTTTGTTTTCAGAAAACTAACGTATGTTAACTTGTAGCCTTTAGCTCCTCGAATTCTGACAATCGATCACGAAAGCGTACCGTAATCCATAAAATATATGGTGAGCAGGGTGCCTCGCAAATAAAAATCGGGAAAGAAAGCCCAGAAACCAGATGTTTTATTCTTCTTTATTCCTAGATTCCCTATAATACTTAGCATGAGACAATAGTCCTGTTTTCTCGCCTGTATTATAATATACACTACATATCGATATAGTTTTTCGATGTTACCTTAAAACTCCGTATATATTTTTAAAATCTAAAATTTAAACACGGCTATAGGATTTTTCATCGTTTAAATTTGTATTTATATTAAAATTTTTATAATACTTTTAATAGCCGAGCGTTTTTAACATTGGATAACTACTTCTTAGGTTATCGACGGTAAATCAGTTACTGGTATTACTATTACTGCTAATGTTAAGTATATGCCCGAGCCAAACGCGAAGGAGATTTGACGAGAGTTCAAAAACTCTTTGAGAGCGCACGAGATTCAACGCGAGTGCTCGAGAATCCAGGCCAAACGAGAGCGCGAGTTCGGAATTCCCATAGGCTCCAAAGAAAATTTAACCCGGATTCAAACTCTTCGAGAGCGCACGAGAGTCGCCGAGAGCGCACGAGAGTCGCCGAGAGCGCACGAGAGTCGCCGAGAGCGCATGAGAGTCGCCGAAAGCGCATGAGAGTCGCCGAGAGCACATGAGAGTTCGAGGTCAAACGAAATCGAGAGTTTTAATTCTCGTTAACTCTTGTTCTCGTTTGGCCAGGGCTTCTGTTGCCTCGGTTTTTTGTTTTCGAGCTCTTTTTACCTGTAGCTAAATAAAACATGCCCCCAGGTGGCGTGTTCTAATCAATCATTGTAAATAAGAAATTATTAGTATTCTCTTGGAGCAAATCATGCATACTGCATACTAAAGTGAGAAGCAAAACCGCAACTTCTCGTTATGTTTGCGTCTAATTTGTCCCATGATGCATAACTGGCACCATTTTGGCATAAATGGTGCAGTGAACGCTGAGTGAACGCGCGCTGTGGACTTGACGCGGAATAGGTCGTTAGAGCGGTTTTCACTCGAGTGTCGAAAGTAATTGCGCAATTGCATTAGATTTGCATTGCTACGCTTTGTTATTGGCTAAAAAATCTCGCGCCACTTTCTCGACCAATCAGAAGTAAAACCAAAACCAATCGTGACTTGCCTGTACACGGTTTACCGCGCTTGGCCGGCGCCGGCTACATGTATTTGCTTTGAGCTCTGATTGGTTCATTGGATTTCTTACGACTGTTGTGATTGGTCAGAGTAATTACTTAAATGAAAACCGCTCTATTTGCAATTGCAACTTACAGTCATCACTAAACCGTTTCAAAACATTCTAAGTTAAACTTAAAACGTTCACACTCCTTTACAGGTGTGGTCAACAGCACTGACGTTATAAGTCGCTCGTCATTTGAGGCGTTTAATAACAGCTCGTATCACAGGTATCACTGACAATTACGAGCGAATGTTCTGTCCCGTCCTTTTATCCCGCAACGAAATCCGAACAAGACTTTGTATCAATTCGCTTGTAAAACACGCCAAACTTGGACAACTGCACCTCAACACAAATGATTGCGGAAAAAAATAGCAGTGAGAACAACACGGGAAAACTAGAGCGGTTTCTGGAATTTAGTGTCGAAACTAATTTGTGTTTGCTTTCGGTTTTCGGTTTTCGTAGTGCGATTGGAAAAACTCGCGCCACTTCCTCAACCAATCAGACGAATCCTTGCTACTCGCACGCAATTTCGTGCACGCATTTTCCCGCGCTTGACGCCGGCTACGCACACGTATTTGCTTCGAGTTTTGATTGGTTCAATATATTTTACGAGTCTGTTGCGTGTCAAATACAGTGTGTATATATTTTTTAACTCAAGGCTCCACGCAAACTCTGTAATATGTTTGCTGTTGGGAGAGTCGTAAAGCTGTCTGGAAATCTGCCAGTTTGTAAGGCGGACTGATAAGTTCATCATATGGATATTTGTTGCAAGTTCTGGACAAAAAGGAGACGGCTTCATCGAGATGTTGGGGACCATAGTTGTGTATTCCTGGAAAAAAAAAAAAAGTTAAGTTGAATGGCTGTTTCATCCAATTACAACATGTCACCATAGGACCGGGCGCGCGTTTCTCAATAGTTTCGAAAACTATTTCTGGCCCGAAAAGCTAGGTTATGTACATAGTTAACCTATTGACTCCTAGAGTTTAAAAAAAAAACGGCAATTTGAATCCATTAATACTGTTTTTTTTTAAATGCTGTCTTGACAAATTGCAACCAAACTGGCCAAAACGTTGTTTGTAACATGGAAACTAAACATTCTTTCTTTTCTAGGTCTAGTATATTACTTTTTCATTTAGGGCATGTGCAAAAAGCAAAAACCAGCTTGACATTTCTTTATCTTTCTCTCCTCTTTTTTCGCTATTTCCCGTTTTTCCCATGCTGTTGGTCTTTCACCTAACTTCATATTTGCAGGAAACGTTTTCACGTAAATGGCGGAGAAAATGAAAATATTTAACAAGAAGTGGCAACGGGTAGGAAGACCACACTTTTTCTTTAATTTTGCGAGTCAAATCTACTGAGTTTCTTGCGTGTAATTCTGGCTGTACGGTGTCACCCTCGTTAAACAGTTGAAATAAGTTAAACAAAGTTATCGTTTATTAAAACTTATTGTTATAAAAATATTTGTTACTTTTTTATTAGCTGTAGTTTTTACTCAGAAACCATGAGGAAACATTGAGGGTCTCGGGGAAACAAAACTCACTGTTTCCCTTGGGGCCAGTCATTAGGTGTTTTGTTACACATTCCAATTTAAAAAAAAAAAAAAATTATAGGTGCGGCCAAGGATGAGATGAGAAAAAAATGTGTGTTTGACGCGGCTAGTACACAAATTTGCTGCGGTTTCAAGGCGCACGACCTGATCACGTGCAAGTTGAAAGTTCAAGTTGTTGTTCCCCTAGGGAGTTAGTGAGTTTTGTTCGCCCAAAGGAGTTAGACTGTTTTGACCAATGACACATGACACGTTCTTGTCCAATCAAAAAAGGCGTCTGAGTTGGGAGGTAGAACAAACAACTTTCTTTATACCTTTAACCGTGATGCACTTTCTGATAATTTGTTCGCCAGTCACATCTAACTTAGAATCTGGATGAACCATTCCCACCAATACATACAATCCACCAGGTCTAAGGAGTTTTATTCCTTCAGGTATCACACTGCGGATGCCACAAACCTGTTCAGAGACAGAAAGTAGTGCGCAATTATGCCAGAATAACATTGGCAACACGTAAGACACGTTATGTAGTACAATGAGGCTTAATCTGTGGGAACCTGAACCTGTATAGTCTTGTATAGTTTTCACCGAGTTGTGCTTATCTCATAGCTGCATAGAAAAGCTTATGTACCTCTATTACCACATCAACAGAATTGTCTGGTGGACTGTTGGAATCACGCTGGCCTGAAAAGGAATTGTCTAACATAAATTTCCGCATGATTAACATATACATATATAACATACATACAATAAACTACAGGGCTGATCAGCCCTGCAGTTTGTGTGTTTGTTCATTCATTCATTCATTCATTCATTCATTCATTCATTCATTCATTTTTTGGCTGGTTAGGTCTTTCGCAGATCCTACGTATTCTGTTAGCAGCATTATCGTTCGCGGTCCTTTGCAGATTTTTCTTTTATTTCTATATATTACATAGGCAGATTTAGGGGGGAGGGAGCCGCCCTCCTCCCCCCCTCTCCACTTTGTCTTGGATTTTTAATTTTTTTTTTAAGGTTTTTGTAGCTATGGAGTGAAGTTGCACTCTCGTCACAATTGCTACCGCCCCATGTTTCTGAATTTCCTGGATCTGCCCCTGTACAATGACTTCCTTTACTCGATTAAGCTGTGCTCCTCTCTTTCAAATCAGTGCCCTTATCTGATAGGCCTAGACTAAGAAACCATTAAATTATGATCATTAGACGGGTTTTGACAGGGTAGTAGACTGGGTGGAGCGTGTTAAACGGGGTATTGAATTGGAGGCAGGGTACATGCTGAACACCCACTGTTGACTTGATATGTAATGTGCTGTCACTTTCAGTGTGGACTACCCTGATACATGTACCAGTGGTCTTTTTGATGGTACACTTTTGTGGAGTGGATGGAGAGCAGACTAAAAATCTAGGCAAAAATGTTGCTCAGCTTATGATCTTGTCACTAAGTTACCTGCTACAAGAGGAATGCCTCCAAACTTCTGAACCATTGCCAGCCTCTCAGGATTAACATCAGAACAGAAGACTTTGTTAAACTCAGCTTCATGAAGAAGTGCACAACCATAAATACCTAGAAGGCCACAGCCCTGTGAATGAACAAGCACATTCATGAAGTCCAAATGAACAGCATTAATTAACTATAATATTTATTATTGCAGTTATTTTCTTGGGTGATAAAATAAGTGACTGACAACTTAAAACAATTTTAAATTAAAGGGCTCTAAGAGCAGAACAGAAACATTGTAATGTTAGTCCACAGATTGGATTTTCCATACTGAGTTTGAAGTCAAAGAATTGAAGAGTAAAACATCTATTTTTTAATATTCTTATTGTAAAGCACCATGGGCAATTAGTGGATTTGGTGCTATATAAATATTACGTTTATGATTATTATTATTAGTCTTATTATTATTATTTAAAACGACCAAAACATCTTAGCATGACATAAATATACATTGTGTGAAAGGAGACTGTACTGTCTAGACAAATGGATGATGTTATTACACTGGGGAATTAAAAAAAGTTTACTACAGCAAACATCTTTTAACACATAATACAATGGGGAATTAAAAAAAGTTGACAGATGATGGAATTAGTAATAATTTGCATATCTGTGCCCATATACTATATCTTGTTCAACGTTTTGAGTATTCATGACATAAAAAGCACAATAAACCAACAGGAAAGGGTGACTCCACACATTGATTGCTTATCCCCCCCCCACCCCCCGGTTAATATAATTAATCAGTATCATATTCCCGACAATGTGCGGTTGCTGAAAGTATCCATAGTCCCCCCAATAATGGTCATTGAGATTCTGAGTCGGAGGGGGGTCTCAAAAGCCAAACTGTTTAAAGGACAGTATGATAGCCAAATTGGAATTTCCAAGGGGGGGGGGGGGGGGGGGAGGTAAACCAAAAAACCTTCTGTGGGGGAGGTATTGATATTTTCTGGAACAACACAGGCTGTAGGATCTCAAACTTTATCATTCTGCCATGCAGATTGTCTTAAGCTCTGTTTTACCTGAATGACAGCACTTGTCTGGCGATGAGGATTTTTGCCGTTAAGTCCAGAAACTGCATTTACCATGGTTGCAAGTGCACAATTGACTGGAGAAGCTATTGTATCTTCCACATGGTCAGGAATTTTTACAACATGTGTTCCACTATGGAGGATGATGTGTGATGCGTAACATCCATTAAGTTGAGAATCACTCGTCATTGGAGCATGACCATACTACAGAAATGTATAAAGAATGGCAGATAAATCTAACAATAAATTGAAGTCGATTTTATGTGGCTCTAAAAGTTTTTTATCTGGTGATGTCTGTGGGATTGGGTTGGATTGGGGTGAGGGGTGCTGCTCCCCCTGTCCCAATCACACAATAGGAGGGCCAATAAAACGTCATCAATTCTGATCAATATTTTTATGATGTCTATTCTTAAGAAGCTCACCTTGAACAAGGAGAGACATTTTTGTTGAAGTCCATCTTTACAGCGCTCACACTGACCACAGCAGTTAACAACATGAAATGTCAACCTGTCACCCTTCTCGAGATTGGCATCTACAGTGCGTGTGTGGTCAACTACTTCTATGATACTCTCATGTCCAAGAATACTACAAGTTATAATAATAATTTATAATTAACACATCAATAATTTTAATTTAAAAAAATAAAACGCTCCTACGAGCCAACTTGTGAATTTGAAACAACCTTTAGACCCTGCCCTTTCTGACGCATTTTGCTTCACCGAACTCCCCGACCTCTGCATGATCAACTCCCCACTCTCCCATCCCTCAAAATGCCAAGCCCATTGGTAAGGCAGGTGACCAAAAGTATATGCGCAAGCCTATGTACTGGTCAGTGGAATTATCAAGAAAAGTTTACAGCTGATGGAAGGAGTGATAGTTTGCATATTTGTCCCGGTCTGCTATAACTCATCCAACACGTCGCATATTCAAGAGTTAAAAATGCAAGTGCAAGTGCAAGCAAACACATGTGTGAACTACCATAATGGAAAATATTCCATTTTCTTATGTTTGTGTTTGTGCTTGTATAAACATAATTGCATTTCATGTGTGAACCAGGGCAACACAAATGTAAATACCATTACCTCTACCCCTGGTTCATGTGCAGCCAGCCAGCAGCCATCCCCCTTACAGGGGCATAGCTACCTGTACGCACATGCTGAAAAAGTTAAAAAAAAATGAAAGATTTGGGACTTGAGGGTGGGGGGAGGAGGTAGGGGGAGTGTTTGAAAACAGTGATCGTGCGTACCTCTGAAAAATTCCTGGCTACGCCCCTGCCTTATAAGCCTCAGGGCCCGGTTCACATTAGCGACATCATGCAACATAAGAACATCAACATGATAACATAAAGAAAAGATCAGTGTTTCTTTATGTCGATTAATATGTTTATGTCGTTATGTTGTGTTGTTCACACTAGTGACATACTGACATCGTTATAAGTTGTGTTTTGCAATTGCGTGACCTCGCCGGTATGTCGTTTAATATGTCGCTGGTGTGAACCCTTCTACACTCGTCCTCAAAACTTCTCAAAATCTCAACTCATATATATATATATAGTCTTTTTCGTAAAACTAGAAATACTTTGGTGGCGTCTCGATTTGCGTATGAGGCTTTTCGCTTCTTTGAAACCAAAAACGTTGGCAAAAGGTCCCTTCGATGCGGGATCGAGTACCGTTTACCGAATCATATAATATATAGTTTTTTTCTTTACTAAACAAACCTCGGGACCGCTTCTTTTCTTTTTCCACTGATTGTATGTAAATCTGATCCACATATCGTTGCCATCCGAAACTTCCCAAGAATTTCTCCGGAGTTTAGCTTGGGAATGGGAACTTCCTCTTGTTTCAGACAAGGCTCAACATCGCTGCCGAGAAAAACCAGCCTGCGGGCTGTCTCGCTACTTTGAGACATAGCTTGTGATTTACTTAACTGTCTTACAAAGCGTGCAATGGAAGTACGCATAACGAACATTTTGCATCCTTTGCATGGAAATCGCAAATGATGTCGACGTGCCCATCTTCATGTTTTTAGCCTGCGTGGCAGGAGTAGACGGGGTGGGGGAGGGGACGCGAAAAGGGGTAAAGTAGGCCGGGAGAGGCCTGGCAACGAGAATAACCTAGTTTTGCGAGTAGCCTGGGACCTATAGCTAGAGTTGAAAAATGGCGGCAGCCAGCGACAATTCGAAGATTGAAAGTGTATGAGATGTAAGCTTATTATTCAAAGGTTTACACCATGATAAGGAAAGTTCAAAGATTCTTTCCCAAGTCCAAGCTGAAGCCTGATGCATCAGAGGTATTAACACAGCATTTGCGACAACGAGGCCTCCCGGAATGGACGTCTTATTTTGTTCGGTACAAGACGGTGGTTAACGATAACTTTGCAATGTCGCATTTTAATTGGAACGTTGATGGCGAAAACTACCATATTCTAAGGACAGGATGCTTTCCTTTTATCAAATATCATTGCTCCAAAAGAACTTGGCAAGATCTTAAACTAGAGAACACAATTTTCACCGTGCTCAAAGTGATGAATTTGGGAATTCCAACCTTGGCGTATGGCCTGGCCGCCTGCTTTCTAATCAAGCACGAGGAACTGGTCCGAACGAGCTGTGGAGACGTGAAAATATATTTCCTAATGGCAGAGGCAAAAGATTCTATGTTTTGAAAAAAATGAGAGGCATTTAAGAAATTTGTTTTAATGTTATTTCTAGAGATGTAAAGCTCATTTCGCTAATTTGAAAATTATCAGAATCATATTGGAAATTATCTTGATCTCTCTTGAGACCCGTGAATACCCAAGGTAAGGTAATCTGCTAGCAAAGAACAAAGCTTTCAAAACAGAAAAAAGAAAAACGTATGCTAGCACGGCGAGGGTGTGTACTAAAACTGAAAATGGCGATTTGGAGGAGTCCTAAAATAAACCAAAACTTGGTTTCTACAATGATATCACTTCTCGGCCTTGCTTTCTTCATTTTGTATTCCAAATTGTCAGACGGCTCTGGATTTTGTTCAAGTACTATTCACGAAGTTAGCATAGATCCAATTTCCAAAATAATATATTACTGTCAATCAACCTTGACAGCTGCTCTTCTGTAAGACTAATATTAGAGCGGTGACTTTTACAATCTTAGTTAATATTAAGAAGGTATTATATTTTTGTTTTATTATACACGACCCCTCAAGCATGTTAATTGCTTTAAGTACTGATCGTGTTTAAATAAAGGATCTACTACTACTATGGGTGAAAATGAGACCAGTAGGCTGACATGGCTGCTGATTGAGAGAGATTGAGAGACCACTGGTGAGTATAATCTGGATACAGAACAGTGGCGGATCTAGATCCCATCGTAACCCCCCCCCCCCCCCCCCCCCCCCCCTCCCCAGATTTGCCAACACGTGTGGATGGGTATAGAGATGGAGGTGCCGGTAGCAATGGCCTTGCATGCAGCACACTTCCTCTCTGTCTTGGCAATTCTTTTGTTCCCTGCTGCACAAGAGGAGGGGTGATCTTGTGATCAGGAACAAAGTTTAAACTTATCAGTCAGAATCAGTAACACAACCATTAAATAGCATACTCTTCAAGACTCAGATTTAAAAATTAAACTATTCTTATACAGTAACAACAGCTGTGTTATTTCCTCTGAGGATGGGCTAGCGCTCGAAACAACAGTTTTTTAATCTTCTTACGGTGGCCAATTTACTTTATATCACCTTAGTTGATGAAACCAAGTTGTAGTGTTTTATTTCCACACCAACGCAGTACCACAGCTTCATGCACGCTTGCGGCGCGCGAGAAAGTCGCGCGTGAGAATGACACACGTGGCTACAAAGCCGATTGTGACGTAAAAATTACCTTCCCGCGAAATTGGAAATCTGTGTGCCCGATCGTGTTATGGATCCGAACGAAGTGAAAGTTATCGGTAAGGACGGAATCTAGGCTATAAAACATTTTTTCGGTTATCGAGATAATTAAAAATCGTCTTCTTTTCTCTTACAGTTTATTCGGCAAGAAATTTACAGCCGAAAAAAGGCGATGGTAAGTTGTAGGAGATTCGATAAATGCCGCTTGTCAGGTAGTTCGACATGTCAACTGACAATAGTCTGGTTTGTCCTTTTAGGTGTATGCAACGCGTCCGTTATTTTTGGCATCGGCAAGCACAAATATCGAACTGAGTTTGTTCGCGATAACAATCCAACATGGAATGAAGAAACTATAATGTAAGCAAAAGTTTTTATCTTAAGAAATTTTAGTAATAAATAGTACAACAGTCAGGTAATAAGCTTAAGTCAACTTATTTTTTTTTCGCTCGGTACACGACTGGAGAATTGTTTTAAAATTGTGAATCATACATCGGAAGCAAAATTTCCCTTTTAATGACTGAACCGTCGATACTAAAAAAGATTGATTAACCAGCTTATGCAAATTTCTTTTTTTGTAATGAAAGCCATCTTTGAGTAAGTTAATTTAGAATTTTATTTCTTGAAGGCTAAAAACCAAGTGGAAAGATCGATTAGATTTTGTTTAGCGTTGATTAGAAATAAAGGAAATGTTCGATATCACAAAGAATGATTTACATATGTAATAAAGGTCATAAATGTAAACAGCTGTCGTGTCGCTTGCACCTTTTGTGTTTAAGATGGCATTTAAGATGTTATATTTTTTGGCACGTACTTCCCAATGGCGTCCCACACACTCAGCTTCATTATTTTGTTTTAGTATTTTGTAATGCGCCGATCAATTCGAAACATCAACATCCCCCCCCCCCCCCCCCCCCCCCCCCCCCGGGCAAGCCCCGGGTATTTGAACATTTTCTGTGCCCGGGGAGTCGGGAATTTGATATGAAAGGCCATCCCAGGGGTGGGGAATTTGACTTTGCCTGGGTGGGGTGGGGAATTTGAACCGGAAGTGTTCAAAATATATTTTTTTGGCCGGCGCCTATCAAACACATGCGGTAGCAGTTCAGATTCAACATGGAGCAATTTAAAGGGGAAAACATCGTTTTTGTTAGTGAATGGCTAGTAAAATGGGCTGACAAAGCTTTGCAGAGTTTTTGAAGGTTTGTATGAAAAGTTAAATTCAATTGCCATTCAACGCGTTTTAGATTTCGAAGACAAAATGGCTGACTGCATTGCCAGTCCTGTGCCAGTCTATTAAATGTACGCAGATTTTAAACGGCCATTGATTGAAAGAAAAAAACACTGCAAAATGAACTCTCTCAAACAGAAAATTCTTTAAGGAAACATTTGTCAGTTGATATAAAACGCGTTTAGAATAATAAATTTTCACCTCGTGGAAATTAACGCTTCCAAAAATGAATCAACCGCGTTGCTAAATATTTTTGAATATTTGTTGATCACGAAAAATTACTCAAATAAAAAAATATCGAAAAGTAAATCCCCAAGACAACCACAGGAGTGCCAGAGGAGTGCCGTGAAATATCAGTTGCAAAGTATACGCGGTTCAGTTGAGTATATTCTCGAGGAAAACAATAGCTAGAATAAACCAGAAAAAGTGAATGCAAAGTGTATTTTTTAATCTCACTAAAAACATTTTATCGTTAGGAGGGGCATTTGACAGTCAAATCCAGTGCTAGGGTGGGGTATTTGAATGCAATTTTGGCTCAACCGGGCGGAAATTTGAACAAGTCGATCTTCAAAAGTTCAAATGCCCGGGGCATTGCCCGGGGGGGGGGGGGGGGGGGGGATGTTGATGTTTCGAATTGATCGGCGCATAAGCTTTCTATGCAGTCAATTATTGACTGTGCCATATATCAGTGTTTATTGTTATAAATTAGACGCTCGCTGTATATTATCAATTTGCTTTATGAAAAGAATTGATTGCTTGAACTTTCCAGATATACAGCTAAGTTTTGTCGGCACATGTATTCACTTCTCATTGATGACCATTGATGACCATTGATTGTCTCAATTTAATAACCTTGCTTCCCGCTTCTGTTTTTAATGCTGTTACTGTTATGCACCAGTCAATTGAAACCCCGGCCCCCCGGCCCCCGATTCCCGGGACATAGCGGGGGAGTAACGGTGACATGGTCGTGGAATTACGCTTTTGTAACGCTGCATTTCTCCGGGAGGACGGGGACAGTAACGATTTGTCAAATTGGCGGGGATGTTTCGCGGGGCTTGTGACGCCAGCTCCGACAGAGCGGGACTGATAATTTTAGGACGATAAACTTCGGACAAAAAACTTTCGGACGAATTTTTGTAAAATTTTGGACGTTTCCCCTTGAAATTTCGGACGTAACACTCTGTGATCATAAACCGTGTAAAGGGATTTAGTGCCATTATTGACATTTTAGCTTCAACAAATCGGAACAAACTACTTAATTTGGACAACCCAGTTATTCAGCAGTTGAAGAGAATGCTAGTGAAATGTCTTCAAAGAAGTATCACCTTCTAAATTTGTTATCGTAGCAAATGGAGTCGTCGACCGTTTTAGGTCTGCCCTCCTTGTCATAAAGTGCTTAAAATTGCAGTAATTTGCACATTTTCATCGAAAATTTCGGACGATGAAATGTTCGGACTGTGTTTTTGTTCGGACGGAAAATTTTTCGCCTTTCGGAAAGTTCTAAAATAGCGTCCCGGCGGCAGCGAACAACAAGTGCTCCAAAATTGGTTGAACAAGGTTGCAAAGATTTAAATGCCTCAACAATAGTTTTTGTGTCAAGGAATAGTAGAAAAAGTTTGTAAAATCTAACGCTGCAAAATTTGTTTTCATTTTCCTCCCGGCTGCTTTTGCTGATTCCGCGCGCTGCAAATGTATGCAAGCGATTCTACTAGCAATCGCAGCGATATGAAAACCTTGCGGCAGCCATCGCGTTTTTCAGCGATGCGTAACGATTATTTACTATGAAAGCCAGCTTAGCAAAATCTTCTAGTGACACACCGGGGCCAAAGGGGTGGGTATTGTAACAGCCAAGTTTCCCCCGAAGGGCGGGGGAAAGTTTAAAATGTAACACTATACAAATGTTACATCCCCGCTATGTCCCGGGGGTCGGGGGCCGTGGTTCAATTGACTGGTGCATTATTTCTGATCATTTGTCATTTTTTCTTTTGAATGTTATTTCTCTACTAAATTATGAGGCTGATTGAAAATGATCTTCTCATAAAATTAGTTTTCTTTCACATGTAAATAAAACTCAACATTTTCACTTGACACATTTTGGATCGTTGCGTTAAAAAAATCGCGCCGTGTAATACAACACGCGGGGCGATTTTTAACGCAACCGATTTGTTGCGGCAACGTGTTGCAAGTTTTTAAACCTCCTTCAAAAACTTGCAACGTGTTGCTGCAACAAAATATTGCATTAAAAATTATCCGTTCGCTGATACACGGTGTCACATTTTAACGCAAAAATGTAGCGTTAAAAATTGTCCCGTGGCTGTCCCGTGTAACATAACCTTACTTTGAAAAGATGAAAAGATAGAAATGGTGGAAATTCCTGGTTGCCAGGGCAGTGTTGTATTACAGGTAAAAAATAAAATAAAATTACAGATACCATGTTTTTTATTTTTGTTTTTGCTAATTATTACATGCAAATGACAAGTAAGGCTGTTTAACTAATATTTTGGAGAAATTCTGTTTCTGAGACATCAATCAATTCCAGCAGTGTCCATAACAACTCCGAGCGTTAGCATTTTGTAAAAAACGTGCAAATGCCCGGGGGTATAGTAAAAACGAGGGAAAATGCTTCAAATCTAGACTCAACCAAAAAGAATTTGAATCCAAACTAAGTCAACAGATAAGCATATTCTTTCAATTTTCCTCATTAGAAATGGAGCCAGGATTCTTTGAGGTTGAAAACATGAGGATAGATGCCCTGGGTTACACTAAGGGTTTGTGGGGGAGGGGGAGTGGGGATGGACGCTGCTGATATGACTGATGCATTACTGCCTGTATTTTGTTTACAATATCCCAACAAACGTTTTTTGAGTAAATGTCAAAATCCCACGATGTGATCTTAACGTTTTTCCTTCCTTTTTCAGCACTGTAGCAAAACCAGCTCCTCTAATTTTCACAGTGACAGATCGGGAAGATACACTCGGTACAGCAAGTTTACCACTTGCACAGATCCCATCAGTAGCTCACCGACGAAGATGGTTAGCATTAACAACAAAAGACTCTCAAGCGATGGGAGATCTATGCGTTGATTGTTGGGTTCTCTCATTTAAAAATGGTGCTTCTGCAGATAGCGAAGTTGTCAAATTTGATTTGAACAATTTGATACCTTTTAGCCGAAGAGCTGCAAATAGCCCAAGAGAACGTTCGAACCGAAGAAGCTCAATTCAGGCTGCATCTATTTCAAGAAGAGGGTCAAGATCTGTAGAGAATCTGTATTCAAGTGACAAACTAATGCCCAGAGATGCACTAGCAGTAAATGCAGTACCAACAAGTCCAAGGGTGTCTCTAGTTGCTTCTCCATCAACAAGCGCCACCTCCCTACAACCTTTCACTCTTTTTAAGCCACGCCTTGCTCCCACTCTTGGTCAGGTTCTATCTTCAAATAACACCCCGGAGATAACTGGACTTTCTCCTAAATCTGGTCCCTCATCCGGAGGAACACGGATCACAGTGCGAGGGTGTAACCTTGGCAAATCCAAGGAGGACATACTTTCCATTAGTGTCTGTGGTTCGGATCTGTACCCAACCCTTGAATACCACAGTCCAGCAAAACTTGTGGTCATTACAAAGCCATGGGCTGGTTCCGGGCCTGTTGCATTAGCGACGAAGTCTGGTGGGCGGGGCACATCCACTATCAACTTCACCTTTCTAGATAAACCAAAAGGTAAGACTAATATGTTATTGGGTAGGTCATGTAGTTATCCGCTAAGCCTCGCAGTGAAAAAGCTGAAAACGAGTTTAGGGCGGGCAAAAATAGAGCATTTTATTCTCCAGGAAGTCAACATGGCCGCCGCGTGATAAAGGCTTTTAGGGCCCCAGCAAGGACCAAAACGTTTTTTCAGTCTCTTGTGCCTGGATGTGCCTAGATTAGCTTTTGCTACCTGCAGGCCAGTATTATAAACTCTATAATAACTAACTAATAAAGATTTTTGTTGTTGTTGTTGTGGATGAACAAGAATTAGATTTCACAAGAGTTCAAACTCTCGCTCTTGTTTGGCCCGAGACTCTCGCACGCTCTCACTGTGACTCTTGTGCACTCTGGGCGACTCTCGTGCACTCTCGGCGACTCTATAAGACAAACATATGGTGTTGGTCCCTTCCGTTTTTCACTCATTTTACTGTAACCAGTAAACTCTCTATAAGACAGACGCCTCTCTAAGACGGACAACGGACAATTTGAAACCATCAACGGACAAAACGAAACTATGTAGGTGCTGAATATGAACAAACGAGTCCACTTTTCTAATGTTATTTTTGTTCCAGTTTGTAGGTTTTGATTATAAACTAAATTATTTTAAACAGACTTAAAACAAACGTGTATTCATTGTGCATAGGTTCAGCTTTATTGTCTCAGAATTACTGATGTCACGTTACCTGGACTCTATAAGCCGGACACCTCTCTAAGACGGACAGTTGGGGCCGGTCCCAATGGCCGGTGTCCATCTTTAAGAGAGATTTGACTGTAGTCTCTTTTAGTTTTTTTCTATAGAAATATAACACCATCTTTTATTCTTTTAATAATCGAGTAAAGGCAGTGTTACACTGTTCATCTCTATCCGTTTTTATAAATCATTTTTCATTTCATTTCAGAGCCTGTAGTATCAACCTTAGATAAAAAAGGCAAAGTTCCACGTGCTGAGCTGCTGACAGAAATAACCAAGCTCAGAGAGGAAATTGTTGGTGAGTTAGCATTTCTTTTGTTCTGTGTATTGGTTACTGCATGTGAGTACAGTCCCTTATAAATATTGTTACTTTATAATGTAATGTACTATGTAATTGACACATATTTTGGGCTAGGGTGGAAATTGATCAAAACGTCTTCAACAAAAGTCACACGTCCTGGCATGCGTTTCTCAAAACTCCCGAAGACTTTTTGGGCCCAAAAAGGTATTTTCTGTGCAGGCTGTTTACCAAAAGAGATTCAATTTTCATTCATTTTGAAAGCTAAGCAATAACTCCTAAGTTGACGAGAAACGTTGCACTGGTTTTCAAGCTAAAAACTTTACCGCCATTTGAAAGTAAATTGAATTTCAAAAATAGCTTTCGGGCCCGAAAAGTCTTCGGGAGTTTTGAGAAACGCACGCCTGGTCTTAACATGGTGTAGTATACTGTCAGAAAACATATTAACAAGAACTAGTTCTAAGTAACATTCCTTTTTTTCCAGATCTAAATGAAGAGAATCGTTCCTTGAAAAACTACATAGATCGATTGATGATAATTCTCATGGAAAAGTTTCCGCAAGTACTAGAAAATGTAGGTCCACCTTAGAGATTTTAAAATTATTTGAGGTTTGTTTCAATGCTTAACTGCCCAAATTAAAAAGTTATGAACAAAACGTTTTTATTCAGAATGGTTGCATCATTGTACCAAGTTCAGATTGTATACAATAAAACTTTGTAACTTGTCTGACTAATTTTTATCTCAAGAACGTAGCTTATATTTTTAAAAGTAATAATAATAAGAGATGCTTTGCTAACTCTGAAAAAGATGTCAACAGTGAGGCTGTTGGAAACATGTAAGCAATGACAGTCCAGATTAAAGGATACGTATAAATTATTGATGTACTCGAAGTTCATCTTTAATGTATTAAAGTGCACCTAACCCCAAAATTGTTTTTTCGCTTAACCAACTCTATGTACGTTGAAAATTTGAATAGTTAAATATCTTTTGTTTTTAATGTTGCGTTAGTGAATTATAGAGGTTTGAATTAACAAAATGTTAATAAGATCGACGTCAAATCAAGACTCGTTTTTTATACAACTACTTGTTTCCACCTCCAAGTAATATATTTTTCAGTTACAAATCAATTGTCTTAATGACTATTAACAGTTTTTATTTAGTATTTCTTAAATTGATTATCCTTAAGCTGTGAACTGCGTATTGTAAATTGAAGTAGAAATAATGGTAAAGTCTTGATTTGACGTCATCTAATTGGCATTATGTAAATTCAGATCTCTACAACTCACTAACGCGATGTTAAAAACAAGAAATATTTCACTATTCGAGTTTTCAACGTACATTGAGTTGGTTAAAAGAAAAAAAAAATTGGGGGTTAGGTGCACTTTAAGTAAATTTGAAAAGCTGATAGTACCTGCCAGTGAGTGTCTTTAACCCATTGACACCTGAACCGCCCGTACAAGACTCCGCTGCTAAAAAATTGTAACTTTCTCAATCGTGCGAACATTGCCTTAACTAGCAGTTGTGAGCATTGACTAGAAAGTCTTTCAAATTGAGATACCCAATAAACACAAAAAAGTCAGCGATTTTTGCAGAATATCAGCGTTTGAATTTGGACAATAACAAAAATTACCGTTTTTAACGTCATAGAAAAACAACAAAAATCACGTTTTTGCCTTTAGTTTTTTTTATTCAAATCATCGTGGCAAACCCAAAAGTCAACATTTACAGCAAAATTCAGTCCTAGTCCTAGCTTAGCAGTGAATTTTTTTGCTCTTATTCGTTGCTCGGGCCTAGCTACAGCTTCTTATACTAGTGCATACTCACCTTGCCTCGATTTTCAACATCACCACCGCACTGCATGCTGGGAAAAAGCCAAAAATTTTGACAGCGTTCCATTCTTTCCCCACACATTTCATATTTATACTAAGTCCACAGCCACTCCGACCCACCGCCGAAATTCCGCGCTTGTTGTATTCTCCTGTGGTCGCAACTTCCAAAATATGCCGCGGTAGGTCGAGAAATTCATCCAGAGTCGAGTCCCAAAGCCCCTTCGTTTCCAGGCGGCCATTTTTCCAGTTCAACGAGCAACGAGCCAAATTCGTAAACGAAGTACAACACCTAACTCGCTTCATTGAGAAGTGGACTCAGAACTACCTCCAAGCTTAATGATGCTCACCAGGCAGCTACTAAAGATGAAAAATGGCTGTGAACTTACCAAAAATCGTAGATAATTCATATTGGACCCTTTATTGCAAATCAACCAAGCAAAATGAGATCGTCACAATGACGTTTCCAGTAAACTCGAGCCTTCAGTGTTTTAGAACAGCAGCACTTTCAATGGTAACTCCAAATATGAAGTCACGAAATCCTATGGGGCGTGTGTATGCAGAAAATCACTCAAAAACGTAAAAATCCTCAGGTGTGAATGGGTTAAAATTGCATGATGTTAATTTTGCAACATGTGTACATATATACTGAAATACATTTTAAAATGTCAGTGTCATAGCTGACTTGAAATCCTGCACTTTATTCCCAAACTACTTTTTAGCCTTTTTTGTTTGCTGGCATTTGGCAGTATAACATGGAAAATAGGCAGGTGAACTGATTTAAATATTTCAGCAGAACAGTTTTAGTCAAATTCCTGCCTACAAATTAAAGAGAACGAGATCATCGCAGTCATGCAGTAATTTACTATTTACTGATGAAAAAGAGTTGCAATAATATCAGAGCCTTTCATTAAAATGCTTTTATTAGAATAGTCACACTTTAGGCTTTTATTAATTCATAGTATAAAGAGCTCTTTCACATGGCTAAAAACGCCACATACAAGATTAGTTATTTCAAAGGTCAGTGGAAGACATATTTCAATGGAGCCAGTTTAACTAACACCACCCCTGTGGGGTTCACTTTTGCACTAAAGAACCTGGTAAACTGGCCCAAGTCTTGGTGAGCAAACAAGTCTCTAGCAGAGGCTGTGTTTGATGTCATTCCAATCTGCAACATTGAGACAAACTAAGTAAGTCCCAAAGGCTTTTACTGCATTATTATATGAATGTTGGTCTCTGGGACCAAAGGTGCATTTATAGTCAGAGAGAAATTTGGTCCTTTGGTTGATACATACCAATTTAAAATCTGCATGAATTTCTTGTGGTTCATCAGTCCTGCGATTAAATAATAACACAGCTATGCTGTCATCTGACAGCACTCGTGACCACACCTCTGAACTGTTTTCTTTAAACTGCAATCAAAACAATTAAAACAAGAAAAAAAGTATTTATTTCAATATCTTGAATTGTTCTTCTGCATTGACAACTCCATTCTATTATAGATGTTCTATTCAAATAAATGGTTAAATGAAAATTTACACACAAATATAAAGTCAAGGGCAAAAATGTAAGAAAGGAGCAAAGTGTTGGCAAAATAATTACAAATAAATTAAAGGCAGTCACATTTCCATACAATAAATCTCTAAACAAATCTAAAAGCTAGCATTTGTCGATTGTCATTAAGAAAAATATGCTTAAAAGGAGGGTTTCACGGTTTGGCGCATGTGCAAGCTATGACGTAACCAATTTAATTTCATTGTTTAGACCAATCGGAAGCGAGTAGATAATGCGGGAAATTTGTCCGTGAAAATTTTGCTGATTGAATGGATGATTATACATACCCATATGCCGCATAAAAGCCACCAGAGCGTAGAATAAATCCTTTGGGTCAAAGGTTTTTATTCAGTGTTGACTTTGTGGGTGTAACCCGTTGAAATTTTCTCTGAATTTTGGTCATCCTTCGCTTTGTTTCGACTAATTATAGTATGTGATTATTGAAGTAAATGTGAGTGGTTTTTTAACCGATGGTAAGTAAGCAAATAATTAAGCAATTTAATCTGTGCACATGTGCCGAACTGTGAAACCATCCCTTTAATATCTCCTATAAGACCTAATAACTGATTAAAGCATTAACTGAGCCATATATTATACACACCACTCTCCGTCCCATTTTGCCAAGCTTGTCTTGATTAACTGCAATTACTTCTCTAAAATGAAAGAGGATCGAATTGTGAATAGGAAATCAAATTAACATCTACATATTTTTCTTCTTTATTGCATTTGTAAGTATATATTCTCAAACAAGTTATTAAAATTGTTAACAAAAGATATTTAAAAAGTATCAATAAATAGATTTGATCATTTACATTATTTTATTTACAAATATTGGCCAACTTTAATGATGCTTTGCATCCCTTAAAAATTATTATTTATCTAAAATTTGTACCTGTTAAGAAGAATTTGTTTGGCCTGTGATGAAATATTCCTCAAATCATTGGACATTATAAGAGGCTAAAAATAAAGAAATGCTGTAAACTTGAAAAACAAGTTATAAAAGCCAGTGGCCATTATAAAAAGGCCAAAGTTAATATACCACTATTATATCCCCACCTTGCTATATATGGTTCACCAGCATGTTTGGTAAAACAAAAAAATTTTCAAAGAATTTAGAAAACATTTTTATTATATTATCCAATATTTCCAAATCACCCAAATAATTATATTTTTAAAAATGAGCATTCATGATAATTTTCTAGACCATCTTTGTAATGATTACTCACTTAGACACTTTATTAAGCTTCCAAAATAATTCACTTGGGATGATTGTTCTATAAATATTATTGTTAGTATTCTTAAATTCCCTCCCTGAGACAACTTAACTATAAGATACTGCTCTAAAATACAATGATATATACAAAGCCAAAATATATACTTACTGCAGCTAAGATTGACCAAAAAGCAAACTGTGCTTTGGATTGTTCATAATTCAGCCCAAAATCACCAACAACAAGCTGAAGAAGTCAAGAAATGAACATTTTGACTTTATCACCAACACTTCAACAGATTAATTTAATAAATACAAAACTGTTACACCAATGTATGTTATTTTTACCATATCTGGATCATTCCAGTGGCCAGGCCCAGCTGCTGCTATGAATGTGTCTTGGTTTGCAGCATAGTAATCCACAATTCCTAATACACTTGACCACGAGTCCTGCAGTTTGATGAAAGCAGTTTAAATACTTCAGAAAACGAAAATTAAACAAAAAAAGTCTCAGATTTATCAAAATTACCATAGAGTTTCAAAAGTAGCAGCCCCCCGAAATTAACAGCTTAATTTGAAAGTAATGTTAATTTTCAGACCTTTCTAGTAATTTCTGAAAGTAACGGCCCACCCCCGAAAGTAGCGGCCCACCCAAAAGTAACGGTCCACCCGAAAGTAATGGCCCACCCGAAAGAAACGGTCCACCCGAAAGCAACGTCCCCCTGAAAATACCATTAGTGATGTCTCCATGCACATGGAATAGCTTGGTGTTTTACTGTACAAGAATGTCAAAGAATGCCAAAGAATCAATGGAAAGGAGAGAATTCAAGTGACATAATGCATATTCCGCAGTTGTGTTCACCATCATTTTTTACTTCAAATACTCACATATATTTTTGCTACCCGAATGTAATGGCTACCTGGACATTAAGGGCCCCTTAGGCCTACTAATTCCAAAAGTAATGGGGGGCCGCTGCTTTCAGAACTCTACAGTATACAGTTGAAACCCGCTAATTCGAACCCTCAAGGGAAATGGAGAATAGTTCAAATTAGCGGGGGTTCAAATTAGCCGAGTTCGAATTCGGAGTTCGAGTTCGAATTAGCGGAGTTCAACTGTAGTCTTCTTTCAGGCACATTTCATAATAATAAAAATAATAATGATAATAATAATTACATTCGAATAGTAGATTTTTGTCATTAATAATAATAATAATAATATAAGTTTATTTATCGAGGGTGGAATACATTAATTCCTGGTCACCCAGTAGTTTTCATAATGGCCCTCGTACAATAAAACTAATATACCATAAAGCTGAGGGGAGGGCATTTTATAACTCATTGTGCTTTGCGCATGAGTAATTATATACTATATATTAAATATGTAGTAAATTAAAGCAAAGAGAAGCTGGCTAAATTAAGATAAATAGTGAAAACAAACCTGTACATCACGGTAATTTCTCCAGGTGTTGCAGTTTTTAGCAATAGCAACATAGTCAGGCTGTCATGAAACAAAAGTTTTACAAAATGACTTAAAATAGCCAAACAAACTCAAAACAAATATGGTGACCAACTAACTTACAAGGTCTTGTATAATGTGATACTCTTTTTTTAACAAATGGTAAATTAATTTCCTGGAAAATAAGCAACAGGGTGTGTTAGTTCTAATGAAATTAGGGGGGTAGGAAGGGGGAATTCTCCCAAGGCGACACTAATGTATTTGAGTTCCAGCAGTCAATGGTTCAAGTCTCAATCTCTGCCCTCACAAGTGCTGTCTAATTCCCGCACAATACGTACTCCCCTCTCCACCCAGGTGTATAAATAGGTAATTATGGTATTTATCGTTAAAGATGCCAGACATGCTTAAGGAGGAATTAAAAGTCTTAATGGTCTGTATCCTTTGGGATGCTGATTTTACTAATCTGGAAGTTATTTCAGAAGTGTAGGTTCCAAGGCTTTATTAGCCTCATATCAGTTCTACCCAACCCACCATTTAAAATAGCTACAGTTGCATACCTTAATGCCCATGCGTTGCTGGTAATCAGGCCATTCACAGCTCAAGAGGATCGGCCTTCCAGTGGCATTAAGAGCCCTTGTAACTTTTGGGTAACCAACATCGAATTTTGATGGGTCAGAAAAGCAACCATCAACTTTGAGGTAATCTATTTCCCAACTGGCAAATGTCTGTATTAATCATCAAACACTGCGTCAGGATTCTCTTTTTTAAGCATCACTTTATAAGCCAAATTTCATATAATAATATGCATTTGTATAGCGCAAATTCTATATACATATCCAAATGCGCTTCACAATCAATCAGATCCACCCCACCCATGAACAAGCAACACTGAGGGTGGTCACAGCCAGGGTTTGTTACGTCCTCAGTGGTTCTTTTACGTCCCCATGGGAGACGGGACCGCCATTTCTACGTGGTCATCTGAGCCACGTGAAGGTCTAACCATTTGCCGATGCCATAGCAAAGGCAGCACCTTTATCCTCAGTTATTTTAAGACCCAGAGTGTTGGTCCGGCCGGGGTTCGAACCCGAGACCTCCCGCTCTGCAAACCGGTGCTCTATCAACTGAGCTAACCAGGCGGTGGTTATGGATTGCTGGAAACTTTAAAAAAATAGTGGTCTGGGTTTGTTTAAAGTTACTATTCTAATATATAATAATGCACCAAACAAATGGAGGAGGCAGGGGTGATCTGAGCTTCCTGTTTCTTGCACCCTTGACTTCTGGTTCCTACCACTTCCTTGTTGGTTCCAGCCTCTTTACACTCTTTGTACAATGATATTTGCAAAAAATTACACTACTATACATCTATTAATTAAACTATCATGTAACATTGCAATCTTTTTTCCTATTTATCTTTCTTTCCACTCTCAACCTTCCCACTTCTCAAGACTTTGACCACCTTTTCTCCCAGGTTCATCCCTTCCTGTCCCTCCCCTGTCCCACCCCTGTCCCTCCTCTGTCCCACCCTTGTCCCTCCTCTGTCCCTCCTCTGTCCCACCCCTGTCCCTCCCCTGTCCCTCCTCTGTCCCTCCCCTGTCCCATCCCTGTCCCACCTCTGTCCCTCCCCTGTCCCATCCCTGTCCCACCTCTGTCCCATCTCTGTCCTTCCCGTGTCCCTCCCCTGTCCCTCCTCTGTCCCACCCCTGTCCTTCCCCTGTCCCTCCCCTGTCCCTCTGTCCCTCCCCTGTCCCACGCCATGGATAACAAGGATGGGAATGGATTGCAACTTCACAACATTGGACCATCATTTTTGAGTTTTACTACATAATCTTCTTTGGAAAAAGTCACTTAAAACTAGTCAATACATGGTTTAGATGACTCACTTGAGATAACCTCCATCAATAATTCATGAGAAGATGATCTGTCAATTGAGTTGTCTAAACCATTATTGTTTAAAGAGCATAGAGAGATAACTTGCAATGTTATAACTGTTATTACATTATTTAGCACAGTTTTGCCAATCTTGCTCAATTGTTTTACCTTTGCATCTTGTTCAATGTGTTCAATACTTCCTGGATAACCAGCACATGTGAAGAAACCATAATCTGCATTGCACATAGAAAGATCACAAGACTTAGATATCACCAGTTTACTTAAAGTATCATGCAATGTTCTGAAATTGTCTCCCATTTTTTCTGCTTGCCACCCTCTCCTTCCCTACCTTTTCGTAGACCTCCCACCGTCCTTATCCCTCACAATACACACAAAGAATCCTTACAAAGCTAGCTAATTTATACACTTACCAGTGGCCTTCAGGAGTGGGGGGATAACCTTAGGGACACAAGGAAATGTCCAATGTGATTTTCAATTTGTTGACAGTGATCAATACTAGTGACCAGAGAGATCTGTTGTTCTTAACATATTTCATCAAGAGATCAAATGCCAGGTCATCCCACTCCTTAGAATGGCCATGATAATTGGGACATATTTAGCCTTTTAGCTTAACCAACAAGATAGGACATACCAGCATACATTCCAAGTTTCAGTCCTTTGCCATGCAACTTCATCATAACAGGAGAAGACAATAATATTATTGACAGAATTAGTAAAATCTCACAAAATCCATTACTTATAAAATTAGTAGTTCTACATCTCTCACTACTGTTGCTAGTCCTTCTGTTTCTGTTTCATAAGTCCATACTCCCGTTTCCTTGTCCCAAACTCTTTTTTCTCATAGTTCATGGCTTGGGCACATGCATTTAAGACACTCTAAAAGGTTAAACTATAGGTGTCCTCACCTTGCAGAATAAGAAATAGGGACTTATTCTATCCTTAAGCAATTCAATCCTGCAGCCATTTGTAATTGTGACTATCTTCAGGAGAACTAACTGTACCTATAACTACCGATATTATTAAGCTATGATTTAAAATTAGTAAATTTAAGGTCTCACATAGTCTGCTAAGGCCTTCATCCCACTGGGAAATCTTCTACTGTTTGGCTGCAGATTACCAGAGGAGTCTCGTTTCTTATTTGACCAACAATCCTGAAACAATCATACAACTTAAACCATTAACACTGGAATATTAAGGGGCTGATAAACTGTTTTCTAAAAACTGTAAATAAATAGATTTATTAAATAAATATTTGTCACTTAAATCAAATATTAAATTGTTTATTAAAATTATGCTTGTGTGACCCAATTGTCATGTAAACACTGTAATTATACTGTGCAAACAAGGGTGGCATTACATCTCCATAATTTAGTCAAATGACTAAGTTAATACATGTATTTAAGACCTCATGTAAGCCATCACCTCTCCAAAGTGACTACACTTTCCACCTTCTCCATTTCTACCTCCTGTATACTTCATTCTGACTTTTTTCCAGGGTTCCTGCACCCATGTTCCACCCTGGCCATAATGTACTGTAAGCTTATTACAATATACTTACATCTATGCTGACGTATTCATACCCAGCATCTCTGTAGCCATCCTCAGCAAGCCGATCTGCCTGCTGTTTTATCAGACGTTCACTGTTTAATTATTAACAGACATGAAATCAGTTGTTGTTTTGTACTCAGTGAATTTTAAACCCTTTCAGCCGAGAGAAGTGGGTGGGAAATTTGTTGGTTTCGTTTTGGCAATAAATTATAAGCCCCTGGACAGGAGTCAAACACATCTCTTTTCAAATCACAAATTCCATTTCAAGGCAAGAACCATTGATAATACATCAATGTGCTTTCCAGATTCTAGAACTAATGTAGGAAAATATTTCGGATTCAGAGTTATTTTCTTCTGTTTCCCAACCGACCCTCTCCTCGAACTCCCCCCAACCCCCCTCCCCCACTCCCGTCCGCCCAACTGCCACAAGAACTAACATTGATCAATACAGTGAGTCAGAGCAATACAGTTGTAAATCTTCTCACAATCTACTTGCTCACCTTATGCAGTCATTTGGAGATTTGTTGCAATCAATGTTACACCTGAACCTTTCCCAGTCCATCCAGCCCACTTTTTCATGTAGAGAAAATCGAGAAATGTTTGAAAAAACGCTGTGGCTAAATGCCCGGCAGCCGGGCACGGTCTCAAATAGACTAAATGCCCGGCAGTCAGAAATTTTCACAAAATTTTCACTGAAACGCTCTTTCAAACCTTTTGAGAGTATTCGATGTTCGTTTAGAATGTCAAGCGCTTCCAAACATTATTTTGCTTTTCCAATTGACGGAATATCCAAGCTTGGGCATACCATAAGATCGCTATGTTCTCGACACTTAGAGAATTTCTGCTGAGACTCGCAGTCAGAAATTTTCATAGAATTTCGACTGAACGTCTCACTGAAACCTCGAAAGAGTATTCAAAGTTCGTTTAGAAATGTCAAGCGATGCCCAAAATTATTATTTATCCAAGCTTGGGCCCCGGGGGGGGTACTCCCTAATATGGGCTATATAGGTATGTGCGGCCCCAAAGGGTAGGGTTTTTCAGCCGTTTTGGTCATTAATTGGGTATCGATTTTGGCTATTTTGCCACCATTTTGGTCATAAATAGGGTAACGATTTTTGCACTGTAGTCTTGAATGCACTTTTTTAGAAGAAGGTACTTCCTTATCATGTCCCCCTCCTTTGGTGAGGTCATAAATAGGGTAGGGAAAATCGCAGATTTTGGTCATAAATAGGGTAAGGGTTTTGGGAAGCGGGCCGCATACCCCTACCCAATTTTTCTGTGAGTACCCCCCCCCGGGGCTTGGGCATACCATAAGATCGCTATGTTCTTGACACTTAGAAAATTTCTGCAGACTGCCGGGCACGGACTAAATGCCCGGCAGTGAGAAATTCATAGAATTTTCACCGAAAGGCTCCTTCAAACCTTTTGAGAGTATTCGATGTTCGTTTAGAAATGTCAAGCGCTTCCAAAAGTTATTTTGCCTTTCTAGATGACGAAATATTTATGTTTGGGTATACCATAAGATCGCTATGTTCACGACAGAAAATTTCTGCAGACCGCCGGGAACGGCCTTAAATAGAAATTTTCACAGAATTTTGACTGAACGTCTCACTCAAACCTCTTAAGAGTATTCAAAGTTCGTTTAGAAATGTCAAGCGATTCCCAAAATTATTTGAAAGTATTATTTACAGTCAAAATTCTGTGAAACTTTCTGACTGCCGGGCATTTAGTCTATTTGAGGCCGTGCCCGGCAGTCTAGAAATTTTCTAAGTGCCGTGAACATAGCGATCTTATGGTATGCCCAAGCTTGGATATTTCGTCAACTGAAAAAGCAAAATAATTTTTGGACGCGCTTGAGATTTCTAAACGAAAATCGAATACTCTCAAAAGGTTTGAAAGAGCGTTTCTGACTGCCGGGCATTTAGTCTATTTGAGACCATGCCGGCTGCCGGGCATTTAGCCACAGCTTTGAAAAAATCTTCAAACAAATCAACATTCCTCACCCTTCTTTTATCTCAAAGTTCATCACATATTCACGCACCGTAACTTCCATACACAGACTTACTTGGTGGTGTAAGAGCCAAACCATTGTCCAACCCGAGAACCAGGTCTTTGTCGTAAAAACCAGCAATAAACAAGACAAATACAACTGCGATGGAGAAACGATCCGCCATTATGAACAAGGTCTTTTCTCCAGTTGTGAGACGGAAGTCACCGTTGATCACGAGTTCTTACCCCGCAGGACACCCAGGCTTGTCATGCAATGCAGTTTGGTAATAAACCGATTGAACTTTTGCCATCTCTTTTTATACATGTACAGAGGAGAAAAGTATTACTGAGTCTGTTAACACCTCTTTTATTGGAAGTTCTCCGAGTTATCGAACTAAAAACCGTGATGACCAGTTCTGGGAAAGTTTTTCTTTTGATAAATCATCACTTGTCTACCCGTTCTAGTTATTCGACTTCTTCCGTTCTGCTTTTCCAGACGACATTTTTGTTAATCAGATTTTTAGGCCTTTTGGGCTCCATCACATGACTGCAACTGAGGAGTTTATGGAATCGGCGTTCTTTATCGGGGAGCGCTCCCGCGGAAATTTCCGAAAAACACCCTAAAAGGTACCAGAATCTTGTTTGATGGGCGTGGTTCAAAAGAATTTTTACCCCTAAGAGGTACCAATTCTAAAACAATACATGTCATATTCTGTCATATGTTTTCGGCTCATACCCTAAAAGGTATCGCGATAATTCTAACGGTGGTAATTTTAAATTTTAGCACCCTAAGCGGTACCAATCTTCAAATTTTGACCCCTAAAAGGTACGACGAGCACCCCCGTCATTTTTATATGGGAGTTCCCCCCCCCCCCCCCCCCCCCCCGGGGTTTCAGGCTCCGGTCCTACAAGTAAAATTACCATATTATGTTGACTACTATTAAACCCTGGTATTAAAAGTAATCTTCGTGCTTTCCTTTATTCCGGGTACTAAAAATAGAATCTTTACATGTTTAGTATACCAAGAGTTTTATTGAAACAACTGTCGTTAATCTAAGTTGATTCTGTTCGTTTCTTTAGTCTCAAACATTTGCAACGTTTGCCATCATCTTTTTCACCAGTCTTCTCAACCTTGTTTTTATCAGTCTTTTTCTTTTCTTTTTTATCAGTATTTTCATTTCCTTTTTTATCAGTCGTTTTATTTGCCTTTTTATAAGTCTTTTCATCATCACAGATTGGAGTCAACTTGACCATCACCACTCCACTGGGGTTAACTCTGGCCGTGAACGATTTCTTGTAGACTCCTAATTCTTGGTGGGAAAACAGGTCGCGCGCATAAGCTTGTTTTGTTGAAATTCCAACCTGTAATTTCAAAAATAAATACCGCATATCAAACTAATCTGCCATCCTACCCTGCTATCTCCGCAACACAAGAAAAAAGTCTGAACAACTTGAACAAGTTATTCCACTGATTTTGTGGGGAGGTCTAGTAGAGAATACTTGTGCGCGGATGTTGGGGGCGGGGGAGGGTGAGGAAAGCTAGTCAGACAGATATATATCTAGAAATTGGGTTTTGTGATAGGGGCTGGTAGCTCACTTGGTATTACGAAGTGAAAACGTTAACTTATTCACATACATCAGAAAATGAAGCCTCCACATCAACAGGCAGATCCGATCTCAAGCTGAGAAGTACCACTGCGACACTTCCGCACTCCGACAACGGACGGGACCATATCTCAGTAAAAGACTTCGTGTCCTGTCGCGAAAGAGGTTTACAATATTACGAGGAAAATAATTTTTAAAAATCAAACAAATTTTTTTCTAGAATCGAACTGGTTACTGGACTTAACAAACAAAGGATATTATATTGGTATTAAATTATGTTCTGCTCTTAACTAATAGGCTCCTTTTTTAACTTAAACTTGCCAGTGAGCTTGTTAAAATTTTGACGCCATTTCAGTCTATACCTGCAAATAGTATGAGTTCAGAAAAGCAAGGCATACTGAATTTTCGTAATTAGTATTCACCACAACAACGATATTGAGATAACTGTTCTTAGCTATACCTTTACTACTCGTTTTCCTTGCTTTCCTAGTTTGTCTTGGTTTACGGCGATGATTTCTCTGTAAAAAGACATCACCAACTTACAGTTTAGGAGTGAACCAGTAGCAGACGTTTAGTGTTTGTAGTAAGTTGACGGGGAAAGTTGTGCGAAATAAATGTCAATTACTATATTTATTGTATTTTAACTTAGGTGTCCCGATTAGTGTGCCACTTATGGCACGCTAGAAGCTTGACACGATAATAAAGTTATTGATTGATTGATCGATCGATTGACGTTTGGAAAGGCGCTATGATCTAGGTCGGTAGATTCTTACCCTTTACCAAGATGATGATGATGATGATGACGGTGGGGATGACAATACAATTATCATCCCCAGTATCATCATCATGATTACCATGGTGATAATGATGATGACGATAGTGATGGTTATGAGGATAACGGTGCCTGTGATGCCGATGATAGTGATGGCGATGATGATGATGATAATGATTATGATGATGACGGTGGGAATGATAATACAATTATCATGGTGGCTGTGATGGCGACGATATTGATGATGAGGAGGAGGATAATGGTGGCTATGATGGCGATGACAATGATGATGATGGTAATAATGATGATGACGATGACGGTGGAAATGATAATACAATTACCATTACTTTCATCATCGTCATAATCATGATTACAGTGGTGATGACGAAGATGCCAATGACGATAATAGTGGCTGTGATGGTGACGATCGTAGGGTGGTGTTGATGGCGGTGGTGATGATGATGGTGGTGGTGTTGATGATATATGTTGACGATGATAATGATAATTTAATTCTCATAACTATTGTCACTATCATGATAACCATGATGATGACGATGATATGATGGTAATGACGATAATGGTGGCTGTGATGGCGTTGGTGATGATGATGATGATGATGGTGATGATGATGATGATGATGATGGTGGTGATGATGATGATGATGATGAAGGTGATGATGGTGGTGATGGTGATGATGATGATGATGGTGGTGATGATGATGATGATAATGAAGGTGATAATGGTGGTGATGGTGATGATCGTTTCCCAAAATTTCTGTTCCCTTTTTTAAAACGTTAAAATCGTTTGGAATCCAACAATAATCTCTGCATGTCTTATGATTTCTTACAAGTTCAAGGTGGTACGATGCTAGAAATTGCTTTTTCTTGTTGTCGCAGCGCGATACGATTTCGATAATTTGCTCAACTCTAAATGCGTTCCTTTAAATTAGGAACAGACATCGATAGGTCCACTTGTTCCTATATCTGAACAGCAAGACTAATTTCAGTTCAATGTCATTTCATATGATACATCTGTAACTGTTGTTCCCGTAGTATCCGTCATATCCGTTTAAATTAAAAAAAAAGCTGTGCAATTTATTTCATTTCTCCGTACATGTAGTAAAGAGATCAAAACCACAACGGGGACAGAACTTCCAGTAAATGAGAAGTGCATTAAGGAATATCAAATTTGACAGCACAACAGAGCTGCAAGTGCTGTTCCCGTTGTATCCTTCATATCCGCCTTACACTCAGGAAATTTGTGCAATTTCTCCGCAGTAAAGAAATCTTAAAGAGAACGGGGATCGCGGAGACAACGGAGACAGTACTTACAGTTCTCAGTAAACTAAGTCTCTCTCTTCTCTTCTCCGTAGTAAAGAAATCTAAAACACAACGGAGACGGCGGAGACAGCGGAGACAGTACTTACAGTTCCAAAAGAAAGAAAAAAAGAAAACAAGATATAAAAAAAAAGAAAAAAGAAAACAAGATATATATATATATATATATATTTATATATATATCTTCTTCTTTTCTTTCTTTTTTTTGTTTTTTGTTTTTTGTTTTGTTTTCTTTCTTTCTTTGGAACTGTAAGTACTGTCTCCGCTGTCTCCGCCGTCCCCGTTGTGTTTCAGATTTCTTTACTACGGAGAAGAGAAGAGAGAGGCTTAGTTTACTGAGAACTGTAAGTACTGTCTCCGTTGTCTCCGCGATCCCCGTTCTCTTTAAGATTTCTTTACTGCGGAGAAATTGCACAAATGTTCTGAGTGTTAGAAGGATATGACGGATACAACGGGAACAGCACTTGCAGCTCTGTTGTGCTGTCAAGTTTGATATTCCTTAATGCACTTCTCATTTACCTTAATTTCTGTCCCCGTTGTGGTTTTGATCTCTTTACTACGGAGAACAGAAAGAAATTGTACAAATTTCCTGAGTGTAACGGATGTGACGGATACAACGGGGACGGCACTTGATAGTTCTCTGTACAATTAGATATTCTTTTGGTGCGGTTTTCATTTACTGTAGAATTTGTTTAAAATTCGAAACGGCCTTATTTTTCTAGTAGTGGAATGAAACCTGTACATGGTCTTTTGTATCTGAGATCGTCATTCTGTGACTTTTCTTTTTATGACAGAAGAATTTTATGCTTTTTTTTTTTAAATTAACTAGGAGCATAGTACAAGAGGAATAGCTTTAATAGACATCTATGATATGTTTTGAAAATCCCGGCATTGTTAACTGACTTAGTTGACTAAAAACATTTCTGAACTTTACCAATTTTAACAGAAGAAAGTGGAATAAAAAATTCTTAATTATTTGCACGTCGAATCGGCTTTCTTGCAACCGTTCCTTTTTACGACAAACTCAAAAGAGAGTGTGATATTTTTTTTTAATCAACCAGAAAAATAATCACTAAGGGCATAGCTGTAATGTAATTACATTCCTTTTTTCTGTGATGTTACTTTTAAACAATACCCGGCATCGAAAACTGCTAATTGAGCTAACTAAACAAAAAATGCTTGGCCTTGGCCATGGCCACCAAGAAAGTATAAAAGGTAGACTGAAAAACGACGCTCTTGGCACTTTACACAGCTACAGTCACCGGCGCGGCAACTAAACAGTGAGGTACGTAGTTTTCAATTCTCTCCTACGGATTTCTTATATTTGTTAGGCAAGAAATTTCGTCAAACTCAGAGTAAACTAAGCCTCGCCGCATAGAACGAAACATATCAAGAATAAAAACATGCAAAGACACTCAAGTTTAAACTGTTTAACTCTGGCAGGCAGTCGTGTGTGATGCACGAACCGCCAAGCTTTTGTTTTAAAACATGTGAATGCATCGTTTTATATCATGTTCATTATTGATGTATTTTTTCATATCTTGCTTGTGTTAACCTCAGAGAATCCGAAGTGCCCTGGCATGGTTAAGAAGGTATTACCAGCCGTGCAAGGAACTTGTTCATTGCTATCTGCTAAAGTAGCGTACGCCACAAATGAGCAAGACAGAAACGTTGACGACCTGTGAAGAAACATTTGCCAAAAGCGCGATGGCGGAGTGCGACGAGGCGATTAAAACGCAGATGAAAAGAGTGGCGTTCTTTTTTTCCTCTGACTGCCCTGGAGCGAAGAAGTAAAGAAGATAGAAGGAAAGAAAATAACGGACAGATTAAACGCTTCTTTAGCCCTAGTCAGCAATGAATTTCAACCAGTGCGTTGAGATTTAATTCATCATCATTTGCGATTTGACGATTTCATACATGCAGCGTGTTACATTTCAGAGTAGTTCGAAAAAGCCAAACGTAGTCAAATGGCGATTGAGTTAGTTGATTGATAAGGTTTCGTTTCGTATGAAAAACGTACCAATGTCACAATCAGCGCAGTTTGTCTCTAAGACAGACCATAAGGCGGTCGTTTTCACTATACTGAGAGTTGTGTAAATCAAGTCGGGTGGCAGAAAGCGTTGAATGCTTCAAAATTAAATGGCGCTGTTGATTCTGTAGTTTATTCTGTGTTATTTTTTCGAGCTTAAAAGTTAAGCTGGGTGAATCGTTCAATTATATAAATGAATACACATCGCCTATTGTTTAATTTAATTGTTTAATTGTAACTATTGTTAAACAATTACATACATTGAAAGAACTTTCAATGTCAACTAGACAAGTTTACTACTTATATTATCAAGAAGAGTTCAGTAAAAACCCAACAATAGGGGTTCAGTTTTGTTTTATGAGTAAAACTAAGTGTCTTGCGCTGCACATGGCCAGGATAGAAATGGATTGTATCTTGAAAAAATTGGCCAATATCCTGAAAAAAATTGGCCAATTTTTTCAAGTTTATCACTTAGCTTCTCTCTTGGAAAACTCGCTAAAAATCTGATTATGGTTTATTCTCTTTTTGAGAATTCACTTGATATCTTCCTCTTAGTTTTCTACAAGCATTTCATGCACGATAAAGGTACTTAGTTTTAATTTGGAGCAGTTTTGACCCCAAAAAACTCAAAATCACCATGACATAGCTCCTTTAAGCTGGGCGAATCTTTCAATCAGTTATATAAAGAATACACATCGTTTATCAAAAGTATTGTTTAACAATTCCATACATGCAAAGAACTTTCAATGTCAACTGGATACGTTTAGTACTCATATTATCAAGAAGAGTTCAAGTTAGTCTGTGCCATATCATTGAGTTTCGCGCATTGTGTTGGCTTGCTAGAGAGCTCGAGTTCTGTCCAATTCATAACATTTTCCCCTCGCGACTAAGCAAATGTCTGCGCCGATGGTCGATCCACTTAGTTGTGGCATGATTTCGAATGTGATCCAAATCTTCTGGCAGCACGGCTCAGCAGAGAGTTTGCTGTCCTTCCGGTTTGAAAATGAAATTCGGGGTCTCTTAGAATCGCTTGCCATTGCCCGAAGCCGTGTCGTTCAAGTCCCGTTTTTAGATATCGGTCCTCCACGGGGGTGAACAACATTTGTTTTCTTCGCGCGCCAATTTCAGTAACTTTGGACGCGTGTTCTCTCTTTAGTCTTGGAACCCTTCGTAAAGGCGTAGGGGGTGGTGGTGTTTTGGGGCTCGTTTCGACTTCCTCGGTAGAAGACATATCGCCTTTAACGTCATCGTCCTGCTCTTGGGAAGACGTTGATTTGTCCGAAAGCCTTGAGCGCACGTCCATTTCTAACTCCGATCCCTTGTCGCCGTGCAATCTTTCCAGGAATTCGTGCGCTTTTGTAGCGACCTCGCGCGATCGTTGTTTTTGATAGTGAACTCTCGCCACGACAGAGCTATGTTTCTGGTCCTCGGAGATCGCGCTTTGCGCGCTACTGCTGAGATGTTTGGAGCTCGCAGTTTCAACTATTTGTCGATAGCGAGTCGGGTGAACGTACTTGCCAGTTGCGTCGAAAACTAACTTGCTCATCAGTTCTCCCAGCTTGTTTTGCTGTCCCCCGTTTCTCGTTACTAAAACATAATCGCAGGTCGGCTTGAGAAGAGGGCGAATGTGATTGATGTATCCATCCAACACTTGCATGCTAGTGTCAGTCAGCAATAGAGAATCGAAGCCGTATTTGCCCGCTGTTTTGAACATTTTCTGATCGATAAACCCGCCGTTCGTCTTTGCTTTGTTCACCATCTCGACAGTCAAATACTGATATGTCATTGGGCGCGATCCTTTGACCTTGATAAACAAATACACAGCGAGGAATTTGGTGGCAAACGATAAGTCCAACGGGGATACCGTACCCTGTTTCTCCTTGCACGCGTTCAGCACGCCCTCGTAGCGCTGCAAGAAACGCGCCACGACTTCCAATAGCTCCTCTAGCGTTGCCCAATGTCCCTTGGCTTCTAAGGCGTCGATATCGAGTTCGCTTGTCCACTGCAATCGCATCATTTTGGAAACGGTTTTGCGCACCCTTTTCAAGTACATTTCTGTGGAAGACAGCCCTCTCAAAATGGAGTCCGACGCGCCGTTCACTTTTCGAAAGTCTCCCAGTTCTGCAATGGCGTCCAAGTAGCCCAGACGTCCTGCGTGCCCAAGCTTCCAATCGTCTTGCACCGTGTCGACAAATTTAAATAGGAGATTAGGAGAACATAAACTAAAGTCGACGATGTCAAAAGTGAGCTCCTCTTCGTCTTCGCAACAGAATTTCAGAAATTTCAAACACTTGCTGACAATTTGTTGTGCTTGGCGATCGCTTTTACAGCCGCCGCCACTGCCGGTTAGCCAGGATAAAAAATCTCGAGCAATATCGCTTGACATGTCAAAAGACGCAACTGTCCTGATTTTACGTCGAGTCTTCTGATCGGCGTCGGTTTCATTTTCGTTGCCTAAACACGCTGCTTCAATCTGAGTGCTGTTTGGCTTTTCGTCGAAGTGAAAATACCAACGGTGTTTGTTCTTGACGTGTTTTCTACAGCCTCTTTGCGTGGTAAATCCATCGTGATTGCAGGTTTGAAGTGGACAGTGAAAAAGGCCATCAGAATCATCTTCTTCTAAGTGAAGCCTCTTTGGTTTGGGCGATGCGTTTGCTAACTTTGACCAGTCGATCTCGTCTTCTCGTTTGTTCATCTCTAGCACCAAACTTAGCTGGGAGATTTGAAAGTTTTGTCGGCTCTCGCGCGGTTACTACATATATTAGCCGACTTGTTTATCCCTCCCAAGAGACATTATTCGATGTTTGGCTAAAAAAGCTTGTTCCTTGTCGCATTATCTCTTGCATGTCTCATTGTTCGCACAACGCAATTAAACAAATTTGTTTTAGGGCCGACACATAACCAAACGGAACAAAAGGACAATTCCGAACTTGCACGGACCTGCATGCCCTAATAACGTGATTAAGCATGTTGCAGGCAAGCCTGACTGACAGAGAAGTGGTTCGTTAGAATGGCAGACTAACATCGGGAACGCGAGGTCCTGATTGCTAACGCTAAATAAGATCCATCGTTCCCGTTACTTAAAGCGGTTAAAACAAAATGGAACGCCAGTTCCTGTTCGATTAAAAGCGCAGCTTATTGTAGTTTAAAAACGGAACAATAGTTCCCATTCAGTTGAAATAGGAACAGTTTGATTAGGAACAAAGTTGTTTCTTTGTGACACTAATAGGAACCTTTTAAACAAAATGGGAACGACAAGCAGTCAATTAGGAACAACACGTTCCTTATTGCGCATCAGAGAAGGCTTAATCGGAACAACTGGTCCTCATTGTCGAGGTCAACAGCGTAATATGCTAGTTAACGGGAACAAAGTGTTCCTTATTGGGTTAAGTGGGCAGTCAAATTAGGAACATTTGTTCTCCTTTCTCTCAAAAGGGAACAGATAGAAAAATCGGAACAACCCAAAAAGGACCTTTTGTTCCTAAGCAGATGATAACGGAACCAGTTGTTCCTTTTCACCTCAATAAATTAGGAACTTCGTGTTCCTAAGTACTTCAAATAGGAACCAGTTGTTCCTTTTCACTTACATTAATAGGAACTTTGTGTTCCCAAGTACTACAAAGGGAACCAGTTGTTCCTTTTTTACCTCAATAAATAGGAACTTCGTGTTCCGAAGTACTACAAATAGGAACCAGTTGTTCCTTTTCACCTCAATAAATAGGAACTTCGCGTTCCCAAGTAGTACAAATAGGAACCATTTGTTCCTTTTCACCTGAGTAAATAGGAACATGAAGTTCCTATGTACTACAAATAGGAACCAGTTGTTCCTTTTCACCTGAGTAAATAGGAACACGAAGTTCTTATTTACTACAAATAGGAACCATTTGTTCCTTTTCACCTGAGTAAATAGGAACATGAAGTTCCTATGTACTACAAATAGGAACCAGTTGTTCTTTTTCACCTGAGTAAATAGGAACACGAAGTTCCTATTCACTACAAATAGGAACCATTTGTTCCTTTTCACGTGAGTAAAAAGGAACTTCGTGTTTCTAAGTACTACAAATAGGAACCATTTGTTCCTTTTCACCTGGGTAAATAGGAACACGAAGTTCCCATGTACTACAAAGGGAACCAGTTGTTCCTTTTCACCTCAATAAATAGGAACTTTGTGTTCCTAAGTACTACAAATAGGAACCAGTTGTTCCTTTTCACCTCAATAAATAGGAACTTCGCGTTCCCAAGTAATACAAATAGGAACCATTTGTTCCTTTTCACCTGAGTAAATAGGAACACGAAGTTCCTATGTACTACAAATAGGAACCAATTGTTCCTTTTCACCTACATAAATAGGAACTTTGTGTTCCCAAGTACTACAAATAGGAACCAGTTGTTCCTTTTTAACTAAATAAATAGGAACTTGGTGTTCCCAAGTACTACAAATAGGAACCTTTTGTTCCTTTTCATTAATATAAATAGGAACTTCGTGTTCCCAAGTAATACAAAGGGAACCTTTTGTTCCTTTTCACCTCAATAAATAGGAACTTCGTGTTCCTAAATACTACAAATAGGAACCAGTTGTTCCTTTTCACCTACATAAATAGGAACTTCGTGTTCCTATGTACTACAAATAGGAACCAGTTGTTCCTTTTCACCTGAGTAAATAGGAACTTCGTGTTCCCAAGTACAACAAAAGGAACAATTTGTTCCGAATTTGCTGATCTTTGTTCCTTTAACGGATTTGCGAAGGAACAAAAGTTCCTTTTTGTACATATTAAATTTGTTCCTAAAGTAATTAAAGGAACAAAAAGCAAAAACTCGCGGAACACTTGATTTTTGAAAAACCCATTATATTTTGAGTCGAATCACTTAAAATCCTAAGTTGAAAATGTTTTAATATGAAGAGTAGCCCAATAAGACCTTGCAAAAAATACCAAGTTAAAACTTTGTGTTTAAAGCCAAAATTTTTGCTATCATTACTTTTGGGGAATGTATATGATGATGATGATGATGATGGTGATGACGATGATGATGATGATGATGATGATGGTGGTGATGATGATGATGGTGATGATGACGATGATGATGATGATGATGACGACGTAAGTCGTTTGACATCAGCAGAGGCTGTTGACCGAAATAATCGTTTAATATAGTTGATGATGATGGCGATGATGATGATGATGGTGGTGATGATGATGATGACGATAATACTGATACTTCAATTTTCATTTTTATCATCACTATCATGATTATCATGGTGATGACGAAGATGCCAATGACGATAAGAATAATGGTGGCGATGATGATGATCGTGGCGGTGGTGTTGATGGCGGTAGTGATGATGATGGTGGTGATAATAATGATATTGACGATAATAATGATAATTTAATTATCATTACTATCATCACTATCATGATTATCATGGTGATGACGAAGATGCCAATGACGATGAGAATAGTGGTGGCTGTGATGGTTTTGATGATGGTGTTGAGGTGATCTACAAAGTATGAGTGTTTTACTCACGTGTTCAGCAGAATTTCCATGGATCTTGGGTCGATGTCACGTAAGTCGTTAGACATGAGCAGAGGCTGTTGACCGAAATAATCGTTTAATATAGTTTAAAAGCAGCAGTTAAAAGTCTTAAAACAGTTAAATATCTGGTAAGGCACCACCCTAGCAATAAGAAAATGTGGTCTATATCAATCTACAGAGCTTGAGTGAGTCAAAACGCAAGTTGGAAAAACCGCTCTTGTAAGCTTCGAATCACCAAATGAAACAACGGAAAACGTGTTGATGTTTTAAAGGTTTTAGAGAATTACATATAAATATGGACTTCTGACGTTTTTATTTCATTTTAGTCGGTTTAAAAATTCTAAACCTCCCTGCTACAATCTCGGACAAAACTGTTGATACACTTCCACCTGTTTTGTTATTGCGCCATAATTTCACATCCACATACTTAATTAAACTATTGCCCCCCCCCCCCCCCCCCCCCCCCCCCAATGCATTGGAAGGGGGGAGAGGGGAAGGCGAACAGTTATATAATGGTATTTGAGGAGTTTTTGTAGGACCATAAGAGAAATGTGAGCTTAGTTTCAGTATGTCTCAACTAGTTTTGTCCGCGGTTGTAGTTATATACAGATTAAAGAAGAACACCTGCAGTAGTGTACTAAAAAGATGCGTCTACTTACCGATGCCATTATCGCCCACAAAGCGAATTGCAGTTTGGACTGCTCATAGCTTAGTCCAAAGTTCCCAATGATCAACTGAAACAAATTTGATATTTTTATATCAAGTTAGTTTTTAAATTAGTATATTGTACATGTTTTAGAAATTGGTCTATTTTTAGTTGACATCCACGAATTCATCAGTGTAAATCGGAAGTGTAATCCTTGTTAAGTAAATTTGTTTTATTATTGTTACCAGTATACTGTGTCGTTACGATTAACCTGGCAGAAAGCCAATGGATGAAATAATGTATGAGTCCTATGGATCTATTTTGCAAATTGCTATTGAAGATTGAGTTGAAAATCGTGTCAAGCTGAAAATCTCTGTCGTTAGCTAAACCAGTTAAACCTACTATATTTTCTGGGTATGAACTGAGAAAGCAAGAACGATGATCGAGAAGAATACGTAAGTACCATTCTCGTCTTCAGAACCTGCGATCGCGAGAATGTACCTGTCTAGTAAAATGTGTATATAATACTGCTAAGCATGCTCTGCACTGAGATTCCACTGACCATATCTGGGTCATTCCAGTGTCCTTTACCGGCTGCTGGTAAAAGTTCATTCTGGTTGTCACCGTACCAGTTAAAAATGTCCACAACACTGTTGAACGAATCCTGTCAATGCAAAATGGTCAGTGAGTACAAGTGACAGTTACAGGTGTTTTGTATTAATACTCCCGTTACGTCTTAAAGTGCCTATCACCCCTAGAATGTTATTTTCAGAATGAACTCTATGTACATTGAATAGTCAATTGATTCGTAAAAAATATTACTTGGAGGTGTAAACAAGTAGTTGTATAATAAATGATTCCCTGGTTGACGGCATCTAATTAGCATTTTGTAAATTCAAATCTCTATAACTCACTAACACGACGTTCAAAACAAGAAATATTTTACCATTCGACTATTCAATGTACATAGAGTTGATTCTGAAAATAACTTTCTAGAGGTGATAGGCACTTTAATTAACTGCATGGACAATGATCTAAGTGGTTATGAAGTTCGACAACTGATGTTTTTTCACGTTTTTGGAATCTTGCCTAACTTACGATCTCCTTGCTATGTGACAACCGTCCACCTCTTATATGTTAGTTTACGCCCATCTCAATCGTCCCAAAAATAAATAAGTCCCTCCCCTAGATTTATTACAATGGAATGTTTAGACAAACACTGATAAAGATGTGGTAAAAACGTACCTGGATATCTGCATAGTTTCTCCATAAATTGCAATGCTTTCCAATTTTTTCATAGTTTGGCTGACGATTAAATAAGAGGAAACTGTGCTCGGTTAAATGACAGATGAATAAGACACTACGAAGTTACAGAACCCAGAATTCAGTGGTCCACTTCACATCGTTGTCTTCTAGAAGATGACTAAGAAATGCACTGAAATTTATAGCGCACTTACAGAGCTGACCTTAGACAAAACAATTAAATTTTATGGGTTAGTTTTATACAATACAGAAATCAGTAGCTGACTTTGCGGTTAGTCTTGAACTTGTTAAAATTCAATTACGTGACCATTACAAAAAAGTTATTTATTGGACATACTTACTGTAATGTTCATGTAGACTTGATAAGCGGGCCAACTGCAAGAGAACACAATAGACCGACCAGTTTTATTTAGTGCGCGGGCAAATTTTGGATAACCTTCGTCCATCTTTCTAGGGTTTGCATAACAGCCATCCAACTTTAGATAATCAACTCCCCAATCTGCAAATGTCTGGAAAATAAAAGGAACTGCTGTTGCAGTGGATGTGATAGCTTACTTATGGGTCTTCTCTTGTTAAAACGTATTATTTATCCCTCCCCCCTCTCCACTTTCAAACAAAAAGAAAACACACACAAAAAAGACAACCAAGATAAATAAAAAACGAAAAAAACCTAAAAAAGCATTAATTAATTTTGTATCATGCTCCTCCTTACTACACAATATTCGAGCTTTTGTAGTACTAGTGTAGTTATGTTGGGAGATATGTCAAGTTATATTCAGTCAAAAAAAATCTCGGAACTATTGATGTAAGCTATTAAAACACCTGTCATTATAATTTATTTGATTAAGGTTGAATTTGGACGAAATATCTCGTGGGAAATACTGAAAATAGCATATACGAGCCTCTAGATTTCAAAATTTCCGCCATTCCTGTTTAGTGATTTCTAGCGCAACACTGATCCGAGTGACAGTGACTTACTTGTTTTCTAAATAATATTTTTGCCAATATCGAAATGTTTTTATACTGAACAAGACAAAAAGACACACTTTGTGAATGCTGTAAATAAGGAAACTAGAAACCTGTGCATCTTTCGTTATGTGCTTGATACTGCCTGGGTACCCTGCGCATGTTTTTGTTCCATAATCTGCAATAATTATACGATGAAAAGATCAGTAAAAAGCGTACTTGAAAAACATACATGAGATATAAAATAATGCACCAGTAATTCACGGTCACATGGCCCAAGTGCGTATTACCTGCATAAATTCCCAGTTTTAGGCCTCTGGCATGAATCTGCAAAGATTAATTAACAGCGCCAAAAATCAAAATTCAAGAAAAATCTCAAATTTAATTTTGTAAAATATTGAAAAACAAATGCTGCCAGGCAAAAGTACTGCCAAAGAGGTTTCATTTGAATGATCACACCATAGGATTTCGTCAACAGACTCAAAAGTTAGAACAACAAAACATGTCTCCATAATTGACTCTAAGAGTGAAAGGGTTCAATTCAACTTTGAATGTCAATATCCTGCACATTCTTAACCAGTCAAGTTCGTTTTTAAAAGTTCTTAAAAGTTTTAAATGAAACAAGCTCTTAGTAAGGCCACTGTTGCTAATGTGTCTACGCAGTGAAATCATAGCACAAAAGAAACCGCCTGACTTACGTAATCTGCCAGGCGTTTTATTCCGCTTGGAAACCGTTTAGGATCAGCCCGAAGACGACCATCCTTTGTTCGATTCATTGCTGTCCAGCAGTCCTACGAGCAAACGAAAACAAGAGAGATATTCAGAATTGCTGACGAGGACGAATAAGGCCGATACCGCTATCCATGTCTGCGAATACTTGGGCTCACTATTTCTCTCTATTTTGGTAGGATTAATGCCCGCTACCATTGTCAGTGGACTTAATGACCACTTTTTCATTTTCATTTCATTTATTTGTTTACTCCAAACCTATACAGATGTTAATAATTAAATTAAATCACGTTATATTAGGAAGGAGAGGAGAGGAGAGGGGCTAGCCTTGTAGCATACCAACTGCGCACATTAGTAAAGGTATCTTAGCCGCATCCCAAGTGTTACACTTACATCACTTATAGTCCTTATAGAGTAGTTTTCAATTGAGTGTCGAAACTAATTTTGCAATTGCTTTGGTTTTGCTTTGCTATGCTTGTGATTGCTAAGAAATCTCGCCCCACTTTAATTATAATTTCTTAACCAATCAGAAAGTTAAACTAAAACTAATCGTGACTTACCCGCACGCGTTTTCCCGCGCTTGGCGCCGGCTACATGTATTTGCTTCGAGTTCTGATTCGTTCATTGGATTGTCAACGTCTTATGCGATTGGCTAGATACTTTAATTTTGGTTTCACGACTCTCAAACGAAAACTGTGTTATATTCAGTATTGAATATATTTATAGAGAAAAAGCAAAATAGCGTGCGTAGGTTTGATTTTATTCAAGTGGAGTACGTACATCAATGCAGATGTATTGGTATCCAGCATCCTTAAATCCTCCATAATACATCGCATCTGCCATTTCCATATACAGTCTCTCGCTAAAAAAAAAGACAGTTAGAACGTGTAAACTTTTATTAGCGTGAACACGTCTATTAACGAAGTCGCACACGGAGCACAGGGCCGGAGCTTTTAAAACTCCGACGAAAGAAAAAATCCCCTTTTTTTCCTTTCTATTCTCTATATAACTTTCATGAACTCCAAACCTGTTAAGCTGTTACATTTCGCTGATTTGTGATGAGAAACGTCTTAAAATTCTTTGAAAAGTTTTCGGAGTATATAGATGGTCTTCGGAAGTCTTTGAGTGATGTTCGGGTGATCTCGGGTAACCTTCGGCAGTCTTCGGACAATTTTCACACACACAATTCTCTTGTCCAATGAGCATTTTTTATTTTTATTTTCAGTCATGCATATGATAAAACAACTTTACCTGATGCAGTTCCGAGGATCATTTTCGCAGTCTGTGACGCAGCGAAATCTTTCCCACGACATCCACCCCACTGCGAATAAATAACAAGGGGGTGGGGCTGGGACATTAAAAGCAAATTGCAAGGGGGGTGGGGTTGGGGTAGTAAATACAAATAACAAGGGGTTGGCGTTGGGGAGAGGTTTTCAATTGAGTGTCGAAAATATATTTTTTTTTGGTTAAAAAATCTCGCGCCACTTTCTTATCCAATTAGAAGTAAAACCAAAACCAATCGTGACTTACTCGCCCACGTTTTCCCACGCTTGGAACCGGCTTCATTTACTTCGTGTTCTGATTGGTTCATGGGATTGTCGATCTTTGTTGTGATTGAGCACAGTGATAACTTTAATAGGCCATTTCCGAGTTGCCTTTAGCCTCTCTCTTTCAAAGCGAGGCTAGGTGCGAAACCTTTCATATGAAAATGAGTTTTCATTCACATGCAAATAAATCTAATTTGCATGTGAATGAAAACTCATTTTCATATGAAAGGTTTCGCACCTAGCCTCGCTTTGAAAGAGAGAGGCTAAAGGCAACTCGGAAATGGGTATATACTCCATGGAGGTTTTTAATTATATGCACACAAAACTATCCGGCATTTATTTAGGGTTAAAAACTCATTTTAAAATGGTTAGCTTTTATTTACTGTTATGGGTAGTGATATCCGTAACAGTAAATAAAAGCTAACCATTTCAAAATGAGTTTTTAACCCTAAATAAATGCCGGATAGTTTTGTGTGCATATAATTAAAAACCTCCATGGAGTATATACCCGGAAATGGCCTATTTGTTTTGGTTTTACGACACTCAATTAAAGACCGCTCTATATATGCGACATAATCTTTACCCCCTTAACTTCCAGAGTCAACCTAAAACTTTCTGTGGATTAAAAAAATAAAAACAAAACCATGACTTCTAAAATGCAAGCTCAGTGTCTTTATAGTACTTTGCAGTATAATTTTGACTCAGGCTTGGAAATATTAAAGGATTTTTTTTTTTAGGATTTTTTTAAAAGTACTCAGGCCTATTAAAAATCGCTTTGTTTCATTGTTTAACCGTTTGTTAGTGACAGGTACCAAACACGGACTAAGAAAGCAATCTTTACCTCGACACTTTGAATTAATTATGAGGCTAGCTTTATACACGTAAAAATATAACAGAATCAGGTATGTTCCGGACGGATGACATTCTGACAAATAGATAAGGAAACATGAAAAAGATAAAACCCTAAATGCGTATGCTTTCAATGTGTACTGAATCGTCGTGGCTATATACAGTCGTTTCTTGGGTCATTTTTAAAATTATTTGTACTTATCAGTCACGCATTTTAATTTTAAACAACTATATATTATAGGAACCCATAAACTAGTTTGCGGCCTGCAGCTACAGGAATTATATGGCTCGGTTAACTTAAAGCCGTCTTCTTGTTAAATATGTTATGTTATGTTATGTTCTTCCCATGTGCCATATATTTTTATCGACCTTTATCCATCCCGTTTATTACCAAAATCTAAATCAATTTAACCGGCGTCTAAGCTCAATCCCAAGATCAAAATATCTCGTATTATGATTCTAACTTTTGAATCTGTGGATAAAAGTATGACCTTTCAAATGAAAGTTCTTGAGCAGTGCTCTCGTTGGTTAATGTTTGTTCTTCAATATTTTTACAAAATGAACTTGACCTAGAATTTCTTCTTGTTTCGGCGCTTGACAGCATTTTAGAGTATTAGGATTAGATTCTTTCTTTCAGTCATTATTTGATCTGTCTACGGGCCAGTAAGTCATAAATTCCTGTGTTTTAATACTGCAATATACTTACTCGGGGGAGTGATTGCGAGTCCATTATCCAGGCAACCGATTTGTTGGAAAAGCGAATAAAATAGACATATAGACACTACTTGCCTCAAAACATCCATCAGCGGTCACTAGTTTTCGTCAAATGGTAGATGGCTTCGTTTGTTCAAGTTCGCGCCAAAATGACGTCACTTGATTCGATTTCCAGCAAGGGAAACAAGTCGAGCTAGCTCTCCCTCGCTCGCGCTCATTCAATCGCGCTCCGCGCTCCTAAGCTCGACTTGTGGGCAAGTCTAGTTGCGCGTGATGGCTCATTGAAAACACACAGGTTCGAGGTATTGATTCTCTTTACTTGTTGCCGCACATTTATTGTATTATTATTTATTTTATTTATTGCTCTGTAAATTTTGGGTAAAATGCAATCTTCCCTAGTCAATGTTGTCATAGGAACGAGGGGATGGTGTAGTGTGCTTTTTGCAGTTATAGTTTGTCTATGGTTTCTTCATTGCACACGCGGTCCTGAAATACGTACGGATCCACCTCTCCATGCGCATGCCGAGGACTGTTTTACGGTCCCCAGCCAACAGCTACCACATGGCCTATGTGGAGCTGTCGCTTAAAGGGATACCCAATGCATCCGCCTTGGTAGTAAAGTGGCGGGATCGATGATCTTATGTGAAACCCTGCCTGGCTATGCCATGCCAATGAGTCCTAACTAGAACGAAACAGCTGTCCATGGCTGCCACTATCAAAGTGATATGGTTGTGCGCATCCGTAAGGTACTGGCGATACCGAGGGGATGGTGTAGTGTGCTTTTTGCGGTTAAAGTTTGTCTATCGGACCGAATGAATGGAAATGATCAATTCACGTCACAAAAATTGATTTACCTGAAAACGGCCTACTTTTGGAGATGCTTCAGTTCCTCAAAAATTTGTCTGACTAGATTTTGAGGTAATGACATTGTTTGGAACAAGGGACTATGCTCTATTGTTGTTATAGTAACTTAGGCCCGGGACCGAACGTCGAACTTTTCATGAGTCGAACTAAATTCAGCGAATTAAGTTCATGAGAAGTTCGACGTTTGTCTCAATTAAATTTGACGGACTCGTTTGGATCGACCAACACGTTCTATCCGTCTGGAGCAGACGGATAGAACGTGTTGAATTTGGTTCGTCTGAATTAAGTTCGACGTTTGACCCAACAGACGAAAATAATTAATTTGGGTCGACCCAAACTGCAATTTAGTTCGACTCATGAAAAGTTCGACGTTTGTCCCGGGCCTTACCGTTGCCTGGAAACTGGTTGCTTAGTTATTGGTCATAAACTTGGTGCATGGTGAAGTATGAAAGAAATCAAAGTAAAAATCTTCTTAAAAGCCACAAGAAATCTATAAAATTAAGACGATTTTAGCGTTAAACTTTGTCATAAAAGTGTGTTTTCCAGTGTGAAATATTAGCTAATATTGAATTTAAAAGATCTATCCCAAGGCCAAAAAAACCGGCGCATGCCTTACGCGATCTACTATCTCTCACCGCCATCTACCCAGGAAACGAGGTAGGACTTCTTCACTTTCATAATGACGGGGCGGGCAGAAGACTGGCAAAATACTTTATGCCAAGAATCGCGACGTATTTTGTCACGTGACGCACGATGAAACGGTGTGTTTGGAGGTTATTTCCAGCGATTGGCAGCCGACTAGTTTAGTTTTCTAGTTATTTTGGGTAACCAGCTACTATATCTATTTTTAATTTATATATTATGTATACATCTTTGTAATTTTATAGTGCGAATAAACGTTGTTGTTGTTGTTGTTGTTGACCAGTCATGTTTGTTTTCTGACAATATGAAACCGTTGTTCAAACGAAACGAGGACATCCAGGAGCCCATCAATGGGCTCCTGACGCTTCTGGACATTTCATCATGTTTTAAGCGACAAAATCCAGGATTTTTTATTTATTTTGGCTGGCAGCCTTCACCAGGGCCACGTCCGCTTCGAAAGCGGAGAAGACCTTGGCTATTAATAATTATCCAGGACGAAAACAAATGTCCATGACTTCACGGTTAGCTGGCCTTGGTAAGCGGAGTTTTCGGGTTACTTCTCTCTGATTGTTACCAAAAATATATTGACAATTCACTCAACAGGGCAATTGCAAATAGTTAAAAAAAATTAATAAAATGTTGCGTTATTGTTTGTGAACAGCCATGGACACAAGCACAAGACTACGTACTAAAAACCAGAAGTTTGAATTCCGTCGCGATAACTTAAAGGACAAAAATCTTGCCTCCGGGATGTAATCTTCGAGAAACACGCTGTCACGCAGCCGTTTTTGGCGTCGTCACGCAACGATCCTACCGACAAAGCGTTGCGTTACGACCCAAATAAGAGCTGTGTAGGAGACAAACATATTCTTGCAAATCGTTATATCTTCTTTCAAAACAAAACATTTGAGATTATTACTTTGCGTGTTTCGTAATTGATAATCGTTCTTAAGCAGTTGTGAAGTGCGTGCTAATAAAGGATGTCTGATGATGTCCTCAATCAATCACATGTAAATAAAATTGGCTTAAAAGATAATCGCAGGGAAAACAAATCAGTGAAGCGGGAGATGAAATGCCAAGTCCATACAAGGGTCAAATGCATCACGAATTGGCAAGCCTAGGGGTTATATAAAGCACATGTTAAAATGGTTTTAATTAAAGGCTTTATTAGAATCGTTGTCACCTTCTAAGCAACAAATTACACCTTTATTAGGATTAGTTAGAATAGACTTATCACGGAAACCGTTTGAGTCAATAAATCTGTCGACCTTTATATTTCATAGTTAAATATTTTTGCTGTAAAATCACGTCTTCCCACTTGCATTTCGCATTGTAGATGGCTTTTTTATAATTACATTTCATGTTTGTACTTTTAAGAGAAATGAGCGACAGGCAACGAATCACGTTTTTTACAGCAAAATTAAAATCCGATTAACTGATCTGACTGAAAGCACTTATATGTCCGGGAAGATTTAATGAGCAAACATTGTTTTCAATACTCGCGATCCGTTTGTGGTTAATTCCTTTATCTCGATTATTCGCGGACATTTCCGGCTTTGGACGCTGACGCAATTGTACTGAAGCATAAAATGTAATGCGCACACTTCTCCGCTTGCATTTACAACTTGTTGTGCCTGTGTTAATGAGATACACAAACAATTCTTGATCAATGGTCTCTTGATATCAACTGCGCACTGTCCACCGCGTTAATAATTATCACATATTATGTGATAAATGTAAATCCCACGCCAGTTTAGTTCTTCCAAATCATTTTAACTGTAATTCAGCGGAGCAAAGATCCAACCCTAATTCTTTCTCAGTGCATCATCTTGTGGGTTCAATACCGTTACCATATACTAGTCATTCCTCTTTTTCTCCTGTCCACCCTAATCAAATCCTTATCCGTGAAACCGTCACGAATGTGATTTATATTCGCACCTTTCTCAATCAGAAAGCGCGCGCAGTCAAATTCTCCCTCGCTTACAGCAGCGTCTAAAGGTGAAGAACCATCTTTATCGCTTACTTCAAGCTGCGCGCCTTTTGTTACGAGGTACTGAAGGCATTCCAAGTTGCCTGCACTCGCGGCTCGATGTAAAAGACAAAAGCCATCTACGCCTGGCTCGTTTATGTCCACGTTGCTTGTCTCTAATACATTCTGTAACGTATCTACGTCATTGTGCGTCGCTGCCCACTGGAGTAAAATCTGCGGATCGAGCGATAAGCTACGCTTTCGTCTCCTCGTCAGCCTATCATCTGGTCTCAGTTTGTCTTTATCTGGCATATTCACTTCGCTTATTCTCCTCGTGGCAGCACTGACCTTCATCGCTGCCTTTGTAGCGATAGCAGAACACATATCGTCTGCTCGGTATTCGAGAGCGCTCGCCTTATTGCGGTCGGCGGATGCCCACCAGTGTTGCACGCATATCTCAGGTATCACTTCGTCACTGCCCCTACTTGATGAAGAAGATAATGTTGCGCCTTCTAAAGTTTCATTTTCTGTGGCTTGATTTGTTTTGATTGAAATGTCTTCCGTGTTTTTTTCATCAAACCCAGGCTGTTCCATTTGGCGCGTTTCTGCATCAAGGATGTCCAGTGACAAATTAAACTATTTATCTTCTTCGATGATAAAGCATTTTCTAAATAATACCTCGCGGTGTTTATGCTATTAATTGCTTGTTTTCATTCGTTATCTTTGATAAAGGTTGGCTTAACTAATTTTAAAATTCCTGTGGTTTCAAAAGGTCATAGAAACTTCTCGCCATGACTAAAATATTCCTTTTTATTTTAAGCGAAGTCCAACCATTTGTTTTGACAAAAGCTTAGAAAATAATCTCTTCATTGTTTTAATTCTTTTGTGGATAATTTCAAGCTGGTTATTATTACTTTAACTTTTACCTTTTTTTTCAACCGATTTTGCCTCAGGGCGGGGTCACTTCGTGTTGGGGATCATTTTATCAATGTCACCGTACCGTCTAAATACTTTTTAGTGTAAATTTCATAAAATAACTTTTGCTTCCTTTTAACTACAATTTATATAAAAAAAGCACTTTTTAAAGTTATAAATTAATTTATCTATCTAAACAAGTACACCACACAAATAAAATCTTTCGGGAATTTTTGCCGAAAGCGAATTTGTAATTAACAAACTGGAATTCTAATTTCAGTTATATATGGTCTGTCTGTCAACGACTGAGCAACAAACTTTATTTTGTAAATACTAAAAAGAGCTTTCATTTGAATGGTTAAACTTTGGGTTTTAAATTATCCACCGACTCAAAAGTTAAAACCACCTTGTACAGCTAGCGTAGTAAAGAAACCGTTCCAAGGGAAAGTATTGCTCAAGAGTGTTAATTTGAATGGACACACTGTAGGATTTCAGACTCAAATAAAGTAAGAACCACCGACCCTGTACAGCAAAATACACAGGACCACGTGGAAGTATTGCTGGAGAGCATTTCATTTAAAGGGTCACTGATTTAGGATTTCATCCACAGACTAAAATTAAAAGTCAGAATTGTTCTGTATAATATAAACAGCACCATAGGAAAGTACTGATTAATGGCCTTCATTTGCCGTTAGAACGTTAGAACCACTTTATACAACATATCAAACAGCACCACAGAAAAGCACTGTCATGATTTGAATGCTCACACCACAGGATTCAATCTACAGATAATGTACCGAAACAAGGATACATTCTTAACTTTTATCGCAGCTTGTAAGATAATCCGCCTTGTTGCCGATTATTTGAGTCAATAAAAGTTCTCGTGAGTCGATAGTAGTCCTTAATTACTGTCTTGTTAACTTTTAAAAGTCGACATATGTTCTTGTTTAATTCATTTTACATACTTGCTCGTCTCGACAATATGATACCTCCAACCTTGTCTGAAACTTTTACCGAAATGCTGAAATAAAATGCCTGAACTACGACACTTAAAAAAACCCAATCAGTCAAAAACTTCACGCTAGTTTAACTTTAGAAACAATACGGAAAAGGCTAGAAGTTCTAGATCTCTTACGAATCAGCTGTCAGTGGCGGTGTCAGAACTGCTGCCAAAAAGCAACTGAACCGAAGCAGTCCACACACTAGTTTTGTTGACCTGATTGTATGCCGGGTGTGTACAAATGACAAATTAATTGAACAAATGTTACCCTAAACAGGCCACATACTAAGCAAGACTGTCAGTAGAGGGTGGTGCACAGGGTAAACAGGGTGCACAGGGTAAACAGGGTCACAAGTGTATACAGGGTATATAGCAGTGTATTGGATATAAGTTATAAAACAAACTGAATGCATGGCTGGCTCTACCGCATTGGGCTGATTTATTTTGGCTAACAAAATTAGCCTTCCTCAGGGTCAGCATTATATACTGAAGTACATGCGTGGTTAAGTAATGATCCGCATAAGAAGGAAAGTGCTGAAACGCAATGCACGATGGAATGTCAACTTTTTTTCATTAGGGGACTTTAGATCGGACTACGAGTACGAGATTGAGTACGAGTACGACTTTTCAAACTTAGTTCGCGTGCTCTAAATAACCATTTACCAGACAAATTTTATACCTAGAGTCTTCTTAACTTCTGGACTGCAACTGGAAGGACCGACAGCTCTAGGAACGTGACTGGCTTTAAATTCAAAAGTCGTACTCGTACTCAATCTCGTACTCGTACTCAAATCTAAAGCTCCCTATTGTTACAACTAGTGATCTGATTGGCCTAGACTCGAAAACCGCTAAAAAGTTAAGGTTCGAGGTGCATTTTGTCTAATTGTTTCAAGGTTTCAAGTAATTTGAGATCCAATCGCACAACATGGAATTTTTTCATCAAATAAGCAAAATTATTAGCTATTGTCTTCTGCTATTCTGATTGGTTTAGCACAAACATTTCCCAAAATTTATTTGACGCAAATGGATTTTCTTTATTTTTATACTGAAATATAATTATGAACCATCAGCCCCTCCTCTATTCTTAAAATCAAAGATATTCTATGTGGGAAAGAGCCAATGCGGCAGAACAATGAAGTTTACGGTAGTTCTTATGTGGAGCATCACTTAATGATTAACTAATACAGGTGAAATATAAACATAAGACTAGAAGTAATCACAGATTAAAGTGCGTCTCCTTAGGTACCTCGTTGTGATATGGTATTCGCGCTTCAGGCATGTTTCTGGTTCTGTGACGTTTCAAGATGGCCCAGATTTGGTACCGACACTTTTCTCGATTCGTTCCGTTCCGCCTAGACGACGCGCTAAGCATGCTGGATACTATTGTGACGTTTCAAGATGGCGCAGATTTGGTACCGACACTTTTCTCGATTCGTTCCGCCTAGCCGACAAGATTAGGAAGCGTCTCCTTCGTCGACGCAATAACATGATATATAGGTATGCATATAAACGGTAAAGGCAATATATAGAAATTTAAATCAATAATGTTCATTCCGTCGGTTTATGCCGTCTGGTGATAAAGTTTTACCCCTATCTACGAGGTATGCTTCTCGGTGCTTTGCGACGGGATGAACTGTGCTGTGAGTAGATTCTAATTCCAGTGAAATGAGTTCCATGTCTGTGATAGAGTGGCCAGGTAGATTAAAATGGAGAGGGAGTGAAATGGATTGTCAGTTGCTTTAAGGTTACAGTGTACCTTCAGATCGAAAATTTATTGAAATTTTTTTTTTGGCGTCAAAATAAAGTTTACAGAATGAACTTTCATCCCAAAAAAAATTATCGAAAAATAGTGAAAATTGACGGAGAAATGACGGTATAACTTTTGTGGGCGGAGTTTGTTTATGAAGCGATATGTTTTTTTAAGCGCTGTTTTCTCAAAGTTAATTTTTCGCTTGTAGGGGACACTTTAAAGAGCTACAACTCAAAGGGAATTTGTTCGATTTTCCTCAAATTTGGACACAAGCTAGGCTAACATATAATCAACAAAACTGTTTCGGCGAATTTCTTATTTTCGAAAACTTTTTCGTCAAGAGCCATTTCCGTGCGATCACTTCAATTTGTTTTCTCCCTTTTTCGAAAATATTCTGTAACTTTTCACTGCAATTAAATATGGGAAATCACCGACACGTTTTTTTAGCGCTTCATGTCCGGAAATCCGAGAACAAATCAAATTAGCAAAATACAATACTCGCTTTGAGTTATAGCGTTTTAAAGCTGATTCGGACGTTCGAATTTAGACGTCGTAAAAAATTCGACAATTCATTTTATTACCAAATGGTTTCCATATTTAGATAGCCAGCTCTATAAGCTTTAATTTGATATCTGGGTTTAGGTATATTAAGTGTAATCTTAAGACGCTAGAGCTGTTATACTGGAGACACCCCCGAAGGTACACTGTAACCTTAATACACTATAACAAGTAATAGTTCCCACTATAGCTACCCCCGCTTTTATATAACTGTATTAACACCATGGCCATAACCACCGCCTTAAAAAAAGCATTTCAAACGCTTTCTGAGAATGTGACATTTGATATCATCCTGCTTTGTTCATTAAATGAACAATTTTTTTGCGCGCGCGCCTGACGCAACATTGTTTTTGTGTTGTTGGACATTTCAAATAGAACGCGCACATTTTTGACAGTTGCAGTCGTTTTCAATGACCGATGAAGAGGCAGCAGCCTCGAAACGTCTGAAATACTTACTTTTAACGCTAAAATACAAACTTTTAGCGCTTTTTAAGTCGGCTACACGTAAGCTAGTTGAATTCTCAAACAACGATTCTAACGGCTACACGTAGGATTAATTACCCAATGCCACGTGCAGTGCGCCTAAACTGTTTTACCCACTAACACTTTGCGAGCCTCGTTGATCAAATCGGGATTGAATCCCATACTAAGAAAAAAAAAATTCTTCATTTTTCCCGTATATATACGTGCGGGGACTACTAGGATGCCTCCTCAAGGCCAAAACCCTGCGGAGCAATAAGGGACACATGAAGTACGCAGTGGAGTTGTTAAACACCGCTGGCCACGATGTATTGTTGTAGTCAAGTTTAGAGAACCATTTAGTGTCACATTGAAAAGCCCAAAAGACATATGTTTATCAGTGGAAGCCCAAAATTACTCTACTAGTGCGCATGCTCTTAGAGTAAACATAAGTAGCTATGAGTGTCTTGCGCTGCGGATGGCCCGGCAGGACAGAAATGGATTGCAAATTGAAAACATTGGCCAATTCTTTCAAGTTTATCACCTGGTGTCTTGGAAAACTTGCTAAAACTCTGATTATAGCTGATCGTGGTTCATATCTTCCTCTTAGTGAGGGGGAGAAGGGAAGGAATGCCTGCTATAAGAACCGGACTATCGCATTACGCCCACCTCAGAGTTGATTCTTTTGTAGCTTGATGAGAAAACCAAGCGCATATGCTAATGAGGCAAAAATTGTAAACAGGCAAATATTCGCCTACTGGTGAGCTCAGATGCGGTCTAAACATGTTTATAATCAGCGAACCCTTTGACGCAGCGTCTGTTACTCAAGTTATGTGAGGTGGGGGTATTGTTTCCGTAATCCCGTTCAGGCTTTCTCTTAAAAGCAAAACTTGTAAGCCATTGTTTTTATTGTATGTTGCAACCCCTTTTTCCTGGGTAAAGAAGAAAAGTTAGGGAAGAATTTCACGAGTTGCTCGACGTCGGAGAACACGAAGCCGAAAGATGACAGAGTCTTTTTTTATATTACTAAGCATCCTTGGTATGCTAAAATGCTCCACATATGTTTTGAATTGATGAACTAAATCATTCGAGTACTTTTGAGATTTGTTGAAGGCTTGCTTTAGTTGTTACTATGATATATAAATCAATCGAAGTTATATAAAAAAACTTAGAAGTTTGAACCAACTTTTCCATTCAAAGATTTTTCTGACTTTTGGTTCAGTTAATATACGATGATAGCATATACATCCGCCAACAGTGCCTCGATGAATTAAGTCGGCAAATCAATTATCAGTTATTCATTACTGATAAATGCTTATCTTTATGACTAAAATGCAGATAAAAATGACAATATTATCGAAAACACTGATTACGTTATTCTAGGAAATATTTGCTCGCGGCTAGCGTCAAAGGACTCATTCCGTGCTATTAAAATTGATAGCGCAAGAGATCATTTCTTATCCGAGAGTAATTAAAGTGAAATTAAGGATCGTACTGAACAATGATGTTAGTTTTCTTGTTATACAGCTTGGATGCGAAGAGAGGGTTTGACAGATCTGCTCACAACTCCCAACATTCCTCCCAGTCCTCTCTCCTAGAGAGAGGAAGGGAGAGGACCCTGGGAACAAGGTTTTGCAAGCCCCCTTCGTTGCGAGTTCCGTTCGGCGATAATTTCAAACATCCCGTCATGTTCTCGTGTCAAAACATGCGTAAATAGTTTATATTTTTTCTGATGATTAGTGATTAGTGAATAGTTATTTCTGATGCAGCCCGAAGGCTGAATTGCATATTTACACTATTAACAAATAAATCAAAATACATTAAAAAAATTCATTAATAATATCATAAAGAAAATACAAGAGAAAAGAAAATGGAGGGCAAATTTAATGAAGGCTTATAATCCTTACAGAACAGCTATGAAATGCTAATTAGTTACAACCGCAAGTGGATGAATAAACATTCACTAGTGGTTGTAACTAATTAGCATTTCCTTTTTATTTCATAAGTGGTTTACAACATTCGCGTTGTAATTCGTGTTGTATCGGATTTACCATCACTCGCCTTCGGCACATGATTGTAAATCTGATACAACACAGCCGCTCATGTTGCAAAATAATAATTGTTACAATATGATAGTCGAGAGGTATAATTCTGTAAAAATTATGATATAAAAATGAATCATTCATCCCCCTCAAAGAAAAGTAACACTCGATTTCCACGTTAAATGGAAAACAATTGCAACAAGATTCGTGCATCAAATAGCTTGGAATTCTAATTGATTCAAATCTAAATTGGAAACCTCAAATTGCTTGTATTGCAAAGAAAATTAAGAGAAGTGTTGATGCAAAGTTTGTCTAAGCTGCGTCATTATGTTAATATTGATATCAGTAATCTCTACTACTCTTTAATCTATCCATTTCTGATCACCTATGGTATAATTATTTGGGGTAATACATACCCCACCACACTTCAGCCTTTATATATTTTACACAAAAAAAACAGTGCGTATCATTACCTTTTCCGCATTCGATGAACATTCATCTCCACTGTTTAGATTATTAAAAATCATTAAGTTCTCTGATCTTGTTTCATTACTATCGCAATTTTTATGTTTATATATCATAACAAATTATTGCCTTTCTATTTTGACACTTTTTTTAGTCCACTAGTAAACATTCATAGTAATGCAGCAAATCAATCATATTATTTACCTCGAGCAAGAACTAATCATGGATTATTTAATATTCGCTTTCGGGGACCAAAAGTATGGAATTTCCTTTGAGAAAAATATGAAGTCAACCTCTTTTAGGAAATTTAAAGAAAATCTTAAAAAAGAACTGCCAAGCAAACTGATTAATGTTGCTTCATTTTCTGATTTTTTTTCTTTCTTACTTCGTTAAGGTAAATTATAGTTTTTTTGTGTGCCTTTGCTTTCAACGATTTTATTTGCTGCTTTAAGCCTGATTTATTCTTTTTCTGATTTCTTTCATCCTTCTCTAAAATAATTGTAGCTTTTGCTTTGTATGATTTATTTGCTGCTTTTAGCTTGATTTACTTCCTTTTTTTCTTAGGTAGATAATAGTGCGTGTTTATGTTGTGTCCTGCGTCTTGCGTCTCCCAGTGCATCTTGCGTTTTGCGTTTTGCGTTTTGCGTAATTTGTTTGTTTGTCTTCCGACCCCAGTATTGTAATTTAGTTCATGTAATTTGGCTTCCTAGTCTCTTTAACTCCCTAGTTATTTTAGGAACCCAATACCCTTTTTGCCATTTAATGTTATGTTTTAAATTTTCTTTTTTTGATTGTTTGGGTAGAAAATAAAGTTGTTGTTGTTGTCATGACGAAGTAAGAACGGTAATAATCTTGGAAGAATATAAGAAATAATAGCATTAATACACGAAGGCATATTGTTTGGAATGTCTACGGGAATATGACGTATGATGTGATCTAAGCAAGAAGTTATTCAAGCGATCAGTATCCTTATCGCTCACAATGGACTAACTAAATAGACTCTAAATAGAGTCTTACAAATTGAGAGTCTCTATGAATTGTTACAGTATTGCAAAAGCGAAAAAAACCCACAATAAACAGATTATAATAAAAATAAGAATAAAATTTTACCAGACTGAGCTGATAACAATTTGCTTCGCTGATCAAAACAAGAGGAAATGAGATAAACAGCTGCACGTTTTAACAAAACCAAAAATAATCAGAGGAGATCATCAATTCTATAATTATTTATTTAAGTGGTAAATGCTTGAAATTAGACAATCGATTATACATTTTATTATATAAATCATCTCTAATTGATAAATAATTGGGACAATAAAACAGAAAATGAATTTCATCTTCGTTGTTATTGAGTCTACAAAGAGTGCAAAATCTTTCACCTCTAGAGATTTCGTCGTATCTACCGGTTTCAATCTTAAGTTTGTGGTTCCTCAGAGCTTATTCTTAGTTCCACCAAGGCTTTTCTATCAGAAATGGGCGATGTATTTTCTCTTTCCGACGCTTGATCTTAGCGTCATGGTGGAGTCGATGATGTTCACACACTCGTAGCGTATGGAAACCAGGGCAAATATTTGAAAACGCCCTCTTCTGTACACGTTCCAATTCACATATTGGAAGGGCATGCTATGAAACACGTACTGGTGCGGCGTTATCTAGGATAGATCTAAGTCATCTAATACACGTGATATAAACAAATGCTACGCTGTAATTTTTCAAAGAGTTATTTTAACTCCAAAAGTGGAGTTAAAATTTTAGGTTCAAAATAACCCCCTTTGGGGGTCATTTTACTGAACTCCAAATTTAACTCTGAATCCCGGGGTTAAAACAACTCCAACCGCTAATGGAGTTAATTTAATTCTACTACACAGCAAGGTTACTACTTTTGGGAGTTAAAATAACTCTACTTTGGAGTTGAAATAACTACGAAAAAAATACCTCCAGTGTAAGAAGATAATTTAACTTTAGGAGTTATTTTAACTCGTTGAAAAACACTGTGTGGATCTTTATAATACAATTTTGCCGCTTTCAGCTGCAACAGGAAATACAATCTCTCAGATGATTTTTTGATTACATCTTGTACATGGTCATTACAAGTTAAATTACTTGTTTATCCAAGTAACTTTACACTATTTACAATTTCTAGTTCTTTCCCATCTACAATAACAGCTCAGATTCTGGGTGAATCCTTGCAGATACAGCGTAGTACAATGAATCGATCAAAACAAAAGGAAACAAACAAAAAATCTATTTTTATAGGCGGATCTTTGTTTACATATGCGCCCCATTATATTCTCCTATCGAGCTACAAATATTAACTCCGAATCATTGAAAGGGCATAGCACAATTAGCTTTCTCTGTAAAATTTGAACCCGATATACTAAATAATCTCTATGCAACTGATGTTGTTTCAAAAACTCGAAATTTTACAAAGAACGTATGGCTCACAGGACTTTTTCCACCCAGTAATTTTGCAGTTTAGCTGTCGACATATCGTTAAACATTACATACAAAGAGCTGAAAATGGCGTAACACCGACTAAGTTTAACAAGCTCTTTCAACATTTGAGCTCAAATTGTATTTAGCACAAAGCTTTCTCTACTCAAATTCGAATGCTAATTAACAAAATCTAAACAGCTTGTTTATCACGGCCCTTCTGTTAATTGTTTTCTGGGAGTCACTCCCAGAGTCAATTATATAGACATGTAGTGTAGTTTTAACTTTTGAGTCTGTGGACGAAATTCTATGGTGTGACCTTTCAAATGAAAACTCTTGGGCAGTACTTTTGCATGGTACCATTTGTTTTCCAATATTTCACAAAGTGAAATTTGGAATTTTTCTTGAATTTTGATGTTTGGCACTCTTGGGAGTGAAAGGGTTAACAGGTTCTTGATATCAGCAGTAGCAAAATCGTCGTGCCAAGTTTCATGTCAATACACTTACATTGCTTGGGAGATAAAGCATTTTTAGACTTGCGGTGCAGTTGAGCCTCTCAATGAACGAAACAAAAAACAAATATAATTATAAAGAAAATTTAGTTGTATTTTAAGAATTTATTAAAGATGCAAATTCGGCCGCCATATGTTGGTACACCAAAACGGCGGACGAATACAAAGTTCTCTCATTTTCGAAATATTTTTTTCTCATATCTTGGCGTTATTAAAGATTGTTGGGGCTCAACATTTTGCCAAGTCGTTTCATTTGGCATTATCTGCACATTTTATCTGATCTCTTGTGTGTGTTGCTCTCACAGCCAGAAAAACAAACTACTAAAGCATGCTAAAGCAGACGAAAAGGATCTATATTTTATATCGGTATCCATCACAACGTAAGTCAGTTGAATTCATTTGCCCTTCAATATATTTATTCGTTTGTTTTTTCCGCGATCAAATAAGTTGCCCAAAATTCCACAAGAGGTCTTCCTAAATTCTCCTTTCTTGGTAGGTTTTAGTTGCTTATCAGTAGCGAATTGGATCAATTAAAGTGAGTTGTTTTCGGTGAAACAATAACAAGTACGATTGTGGTTGTTAGACAAAATCTACGATGAAGGAACTTAGAGGGCGAGCGAGACAAGGGGGAGCCGGACAAGCGATTTGTGGTATCAACAGACGCTAAAAGAATTCAGGCGATTGGCAAGGTAAGATTTTACTTGATGGCCCGCTTCCAGGCTTCGCCCTCTTATTTTTCATGCATTGTCGGTCGCGTAAATCCTTGACACGTTCTGCTTTAAGAGTTTTAGTGTCTTTCATCGATCCTATTGTTACGTTAAGTCGATAACTGATCAGGACTTGAAAAGGACACGCCTTTAAAAAGACCGCAGCGCCGAAACGTGCTAGCAACTTTCTCGATAAGATTTAAACGGCTTTAGCATTTTTTTCTTTTTCTGTAAACGGATCTGTCAGCTTAATTCTTTCATGCCCAAGGGCAGCCAAAACAAAGAGAGAACAGAAAAAACGCAGATATTATGCTATAAAATATCATAAAAGCAAACAACATTTTAAGGAAGTACTGACACTTAGTAAAGCCTTATTAGTTTTTCAAATACGAAAAACATATATTACCAACACTGCTGTGCCGGCCTTTGGGCCAAGACGTAAGAGGCTTGACATCTCGCTAGAGTGGAAGGGTTAAAGACATTTAAAACTGATTTGGAGTCCCTGATAAACTGTTAGTTGAAATTTCACGGTTTTCTTTTCATGGGCTCACGCGCCGATGTAGATGGGTGAAGATAGTTGTTTTGTGAAGCGAAGAAATGTCATAGAAATGTCGAAAACCATGATTTTCGATTTCCAGGTACAAACGGCGATTTGGCACTTATAGTACCAAGCAATAATACAGACACGCGGCAACATGCATATGCTTCACTCTATAATATAAGTCTTTCAGAAAAAATTATGCCGTTGAAACAATATTTTATTCCGAAGGCAGCAATACATATCCTGACTGTATCGACCATGAAAAAAAATCACGACAAAATAAAGGCAGACCTTCTACATGTCCTGCTGCCGTCTATGGCATAAATAAGCGCAAAAAATATGCTTATATTCCACATGATCGGTCTTAGCCCACTTAAAAAAAAGAACATTCAATTGTGAAATTTAAATTTGTTTAGTACTATTAGTGCCAACGCCTGTAAATCGGAAATGTTTAATATAGCAAGCCGGGCGCGAAAAAATGGGTCTGAAATCCATTTACTTATATATTACCAGCCTTTACTAAAGTGAAAAAGAACTGCTTTCCAAAAACTAACACGTCTGAAATGTCACAAGAGTTAGGGATTAAATTGGCGATGGGAGGGAATTGTAATTTTAGTAGTTTCCAGAATTTCGGTGACCTTTAATTTGAAACTGTAGGAATTTTCATAGCAGCCAACGTTGATTAAAGATAAGGAACGAAAATAAGAAATTATTTGCAGCTTAACACCTGAGGTAAATATTTAGAGTACGTTTTATCATCGCAGGGTGTGTAGAAAACTGACTTACTGTATTAAATTGTACTTCTTGATAATTTTGACGATGCATACGGGTAAGTTGTTGAAACGCGCGCGACAAATAAACAGAAAAAAATGACCAAGATAAAAAAAAAAACAACGAAAAATCAACAGAAGAAATTGTAATCAGTGCAACATTGTCCGCAGGAAATGAAACCTAAGAAGTCAGAGAAAGCACTTATCTGCCGCAGCCAGGGGCAATAACAAGATGATAGAAAAGAATAAGCTTAGTTTGTAGCAAAGCAGTCAATACGCAACGGCCAAGCGTAAAAATCGAAACACTCTCGAACAACATGTCCTCTGGAATGAGAAAATCGGTTCTGAAACTATCCACCTTTAAAAACATCAAGAGGAAAGTAAGCGAAGATAGGGGGGCTCGTAAAAAGGAAGACGAAAAACCAGCACCGGAGGAAAAATTGGCGCGGAGAAAAAAGCAGAGCTTATCGCTCGATCCGCAGATTTTACTTCAATGGGCTTCCACGCATAATGACATGGAAACGCTTAAACGCGTAGTAGAGACTACAAACGTGGATTTAAACGAGCCAGGCGTGGATGGATTTTATCCGATACATCGCGCGGCGAGTACTGGCAGTTATGAATGTCTTCAGTACCTGGTGACAAAAGGCGCGCAACTTGATGTGTGCGACAAAGAAGGGACTTCACCTTTAGACGCTGCAGTAAGCGAAGGAGAATTTGATTGCGCGCGCTTTCTGATCGAAAAAGGCGCGAATATAAATCACATTCGTGATGGCTTTAAAGACCAAGATTTGCCCAGACGAGAGCGATCTATGAGCCTTCAGTAGCGGCACTGAACAGTGTTTGTGGTATATAAGCTTATATATTGTAGTTGCTTGGGCGGTAGTTGACGTTCATGGTAATCTACGTTTTTCTTTTTTCAATCGCGTGGTGCATGCATTCATTAGTTTGTCAACATCATAGTATGAACCCTTAGTTGGATTGAGTATCGATGTGAAGAAGAATTAAGATAAAATTAAAAACTTAATTGAACGTGCGTTTTGAAACAATATTGACATAAACATATCTGTTACAAGAGAGGTCAATGGAGTTTTCGAGTCATAGAAATGTCGACGTCATAAGGCATCATAACAAATAGTTTGCTTTTTTGGAAATACATTTTGTTTTAAACTGGCAAAAAATGTCGATAATTCGGTCAAATAAACCATACTATTTTGTAACTTGTCTTCATTAATTTAACGACCCATCTGGGTTTCGTAATAGAAATGTCGAATGGAATTTAGATTTCATTCCACTTGAGTTTCCTCGTTTGTTCTCGATGTCGTGCAGATGTCATAACTACACTCGTCAACAGTTGATGATCATGCTGTGTTTGTTTTGGTTTTACTGAAGGAAAACACACGAACCAGGGGTAAAACGTTGACTAGCCTACGTGACAGGGGCCAAAAAAGGAAGGGGAATGGGGGATTCGTGCGCGCGCGAAAGAAGGGGAAGGTTAGCTTCCTTCCCCGTCTCCCTTCACGCTCCGCGCTCTCTCCACGGCCACGCACTTCACGCGCGCGCCCAAAACCCCCATTCCCTTCCCAGGTATGGCACTTTTAAAACCATTCACTATATGTTTAGGCAGGAGCTTAGGTGTAATAAGCTCCTGGTTTAGGCTTACGGTAAAAATCCCTTCATTGTCGTTTGACGGTAAAATTTTAAGCGTTTTGACCGGGCTAAAGGCGGTTAGCCAAGACCACACAGAAATCTCTTGCTGCACCTTATATTCCATTGCACTTATCCGGCACTGGAGAGGGTCAGACTTGTCGTTGTGTAATCCGTTTTTGTCTTTATACGGTACATATTAAAGCTTTACAAAGTGTTGCGAGGATTAGTAGCAATGACATGGGAGTTTTTCTGTTTTGGTCAAAACCGCGTACTAAATACGGTATTTCATTAGACTATTTACCTCAGTTTGCCCTTACATACTGAAATGATCTTGGAGAGCCGAGAGGACAATATCAAGTGATTCTTCGAAGAAAGAACAAACCATACCAGACTCAGTTGAGCTATTTTCACAAAACTCTAGAGAAAAACCAATGTTTTCGAGTTGCAATTCATTTCCATCGGCGCCATCCGCAGACACTAACCTTGAGTTTCAGTTCATTAGCATAGTATTAAATTGATACAAATATGTTTTTTGGCTTTTGACGTAGTCACAGAGCGGAATGCACGCGAAAACATTGTGGCACGCTGATTCACCTGCGTTTTCGCTCAGTTTCGTTCGTTGATCTATGAGGGAAACTTTTTACTCTGTTGGCCATTGTCCAATGTAGTCAATGTAGGCTGTGTTCCAGGAATCTTTTGCCCAAAATTTAGTTCTGTTAACGTGTTATATATGTTGTGGTGCCATTTTGTCCTTGGTGCAAATTTTATTTTCCTTTGTTTAAAACTCATCATCATACATTACCATACCCAAAAACAAAGGAAAATAAAATTTGCACCAAGGACAAAATTGCACCACAACAAATATACTCGGGTATATAATACCTCTAGCGAGAAATCAGAATATGCCTCCTTGCATGTAACTTTACGTGAGAGCGTTAATTCCTCCCCGTCTTTACTTAATTAAGGAGGATCACCGGGTCGCGGTATTTTAAGTGATTCCCAGCGTGCGTGCCAATCTAAAACCCTCCAAATAACTGTTTGAAACTGTAGAAATAGATATAACATTACTAGGAGCTTAAGTGGATCACGGATGATCGAAATAAGGTTAAACTAAAACGGACTTGATTTTTCTTGAATTTTGGTTTTAAATTAGGCGTAGCCAGGAGCCGATCCTGGCGAGCCCGAAACTTATGGATTCTTTTCTAGAAATTTGTGGCACTTTTTTATACTTTATTTTACTACATAACACTAACACCACGCAATGTTCGAGCTTTTGTTCGTTCTATAGTGATTTTTCTTAGCCTGACAGAATTAGAGTTACGTGCTTTTACCATGAGAATTGATCCAACGCAACAATTTTTGTGCATGAACGGGTAGCCTGTTGAGTTTTTCCGATTGTTAGTGTGCGCGTCAAACGTAGAAAAGGGAAAGAGAGAGGTCTCGCCTTTCTATTTCATAGTATACAGTATTGGTAAGCTACACCCCCTTCCCCCTCCTCCGGGCTCATCCATTCGTCGTATCTTATTGGTACTTTTTAGATTGTTAACTTTAAAAATCTTCTAGTTGGAGCTATTGCTGCATTTTAGGGTAAAAATTGTACAGAAATGTATTTTTACTTTCTAAAACGCGGCGCAAGCAGATCCCAATCCCGAAATTTATCATCAATAAAAGTTGTGAAAATGCTCGTTGATGTTTTGTTTTGGTACATCTTAGAAGTTAAAATTATGGGAATCACACGCAAAGTACATTTTCGCCGAGAACCCCGATATCACCCATGGAAGTGGACATTACATATTTTGTTTCTAGTTTTCTACGCAGGAAGGAAAGACATGGAACACGTATACACGTAGGAGAAGCGTTAAGGACGTTCAAATTTGCATTTTGTAAAAGAAGATACCGTATTACAGGACATTTTTGCGATTTTGGAAGGGCGATATTCTGCGACACCAAATTTTCAAGCATTTGGAGGATTTGTAGAAAATGTCTTCTAATCATGTCTATAAATAAGCAATATTCCTTTTTTCGTGACATCAAATGTTCACGGTTTTATAAACATCGCGAAAAACGCAAACATTGTCGCGAAAATAGTCTGTGATAAGTTAAGGCGAATCGCCAAAAATGATGTGTCTTGACCCCTTTATTTTTAACCAAATATCTATTTCAAGAACGTTTCCAAATGACTAATGATCGTGGCTAAAATTCCTGTTACATTAAAATTTGCCAGAATCCTGTATTTGCAAGGACCACCGCAACGAAATAGAAGAACTGTAGTAGGGGATCTAATCAGCTATAAAATAACGAAACAAGGCTGATTCACGGTAGGGAAATTATGTTTGTTAACGAGGCGCACAGCGTTTCTTCTTCAGACAGACTATAACTGGTCTTACATGACCCTCTGAAGAAGAAGGGATGTGCCTTTCGAAATATATTGGATTAACAAATATAGCTTTCCTACCGTGAACCAGCCTTGCTTTTTTATCAAATCATCTCGAATAGCATGACCTATCACTTTATAATCATTGATCCCAATTTGAGACTTCCGAATCGGCAATATATCTTTCAACATTTTAAGATTTATTGGCTGATAACAACGCGGATCAAAACCCGATTAAAGTGGTTGTCAGTGACAAGAGGCTCATGAGAGAAATAGTCCAGAGCAGGGCAACCTTAGCCTGTTTAGTCCAGGCCTTCAGACAGTGGGGAGCGAAGGAAAAGTATTGCTAGTGCTCAGCTGACGGAAGGGGATAGGCAATTATTCGAGCGCCGATTTTAACCTGCTAAAACTGCAAGAACTGCAAGAAAGCACACTATGCACCATCCGCTCGGTATCGCCGTCACCTTACGCATGCGCACAACCATATCACCATGGTAGTGCAGTGGCAGCCATGGACAGTTGTTTCGTCCTAGTTTAGGACTCATCATTATGACATAGCCAGGCAGGGTCTCATATAAAATCATCGACCCCCCACTTTACTACCAAGGCCGATGAGTAGTGTGCTTTCTTGTAGCTATAGTTTTACCTGCTATCCGGCCTCACAATCTAAACGCCTGGAACAGCCTATTTAACCTGTTCTCAATACCTCGACGGTAAGCGATGAAAGGAACATCTTTGAATATTTTTTGCAGGAGATTAAAAAAAATATATATATTCAAAGATGTTCCTTTCATCGCTTACCGTCGTTCACCAAACCTTCGCGACCTTTTGGTTAGAGCTAAACTAAAAACCACTAACACGACACCAAAGCCCACCTCTGACACTTTCCGCTGCAACTCCACTCATGGATGTCTCACCTGCCCTTACATTGACAATGGTAGAACTTCATATACTTTTAGCAACACCGGGGAAATTAGACAAATAAAACAACATTTAACCTGTAATTCTAGTAACCTCACATATATGATAGAATGTAAAAAAAGTAAAAAACAGTATATAGGGGAAACCAAACGCACGATTCGTGAACGCTTCACAGAACACAGACAAGGAACAAACAACCCACATCACGCCAACTCCACAGCAGCGGTCCCTACACATTTCAACTTACCAGGCCACTCTTCCGCAGACATGAGACTCATCCCGCTTGAACTGCAGCCTACCATCAATGCTTTCCGTCGAAAAACACGCGAGGCCTTTTTAATTCATAGAGGGAACACTTTGTCACCAGAAGGCATTAACCGAAGGAACGAACGCTGAACTCATTTTTGTATCATACACTATATATGTCATATATTATTTTTATCTTATGTTTACAAGTGCGCTGTCTACATGTCATGTATTAGCCAATCATTTATAACCATGTAATTTTAAAATTTTAGGAGCCGTTACAATATTTTCTTTCAGTACAGCCCTGGCCCTGAGGAAGACTAATACTATTAGTCGAAATATTGGCCATTAATAAATCTGCCCTTTGCCGTAGTGCCAGCCTTGCATTCAGTTTTGTATTTTCACATTCAAGTGACGCCTGGCACGAGATCTTTCACAAGGAAGATCCGGCAACTACCAGCAAGTTTAATTTCTGCGTCGTGTGGACCTCTGCATTCAAAGGTTTTTTTAAAGTTATAGGTAAGCCATATTTGTAATCTTATATTCTTTTGTCTTTTTTTTCCTGACGAAATATTTGACAAAATACACATAATCCCAGTTGTACAGTCAGCCTTGTTTTATTAGTTATTTCCTATTTATATAGAATTTGCTGACTAGATCCACCAGGATCTGACGCCTTTGCATTGTCCGTTGCCTCTTGCAGATATTTCCAAGGTGTTCAAGCCAAAGGCAGCCTAACAATGTCCCTTATAGGCCGGTAATACGGGCAACATTTTCTTTCAACTTGTCGCGAAACATTGTTGCATTACAAGTTGAAAGGCGTTGTTACCACCTGCGTGAGCAACTTGTCACGGAACAAAATTCGGCGTTACAAGTTGCGGCAGCAAGTTGCGCAAAGTAGACTTGAGCTCTACTTTCTGCAACAAATTTAAGCTTTGTTGCTCGTATTACTACTCCAACGCTACAACTTGCTGCCACGCAACAAGTTTGAATTGAACGCTTGTGATTGACTATCAGTGCAGCGCGACAGCGCGGCAAAAAAAAAAAAGAAACATGGCGGACGGAGGCAAGGAAATTGAAACAGCGAACGAAGTTGAGTTGCTCGATCAGAAACTGTCTGAAGTTCAGAAATTCGACCTTCACAAAGACCTTCAAGGCTACCTCTGTTTATGGGAGACCTCTTTTGTAGAAAACAAAAACAAGCAGCTAAAGGAAAAAGCGTTAGAAGAGCTCTCGCAAAAATTTAAATTGTCGCAGAACTGTCTAAAACGACAACTTCACACTCTGAGAACAGCGTTGGTCCGGGAGTTGCTCACGCAGGTGGTTATACGAGCAACAACTGAACGCCTTTGAACTTGCAATGCAACAATGAAACAATGCAACAATGTAACAATGCAGCAATGCAACAATGAAACAATGCAACAATGAAACAATGCAACAATGAAACAATGCAACAATGTTGCGCGACAAGTTGAAAAATATTGTCCGTATAACCGGACTTTTACGGGGCCACATAAATGCCGTGAAACAATACCATTACCCTTTTCAATTATATATTTTCTGTCCCTTCACCGTCTTCCCAATCTGTTTTATTGCGACCCTTTCAATTCAAATACTAAACTCAAATTTCGGTAACCTTTCTTTCGTGGCTACGAAAGTGAATAATCATACGAAACAACGTAAGGTTAAGTCCACAGATCGGTTTTAATTTCCATACTGAGTTTGAAGTCAAAGAATTGAAGAGTAAAACAGATTTAAAATGACTAGACATGACATGACATGACATAATATTTTATTCAGGAAATCAACTAATTAATAAAAACTTTTCCTGAAAAGCGAAATCGTGAGGTTAACCCTATATAAAACAATTTTCCCAAATAAAATTTCTAAAATCAAAAACAATTACAAACATTTACAACTATTTAGTAGTGTACATGTACATCTTG
>JAJLRJ010000003.1:4552043-4774543 GCA_024195265.1 Dendrophyllia cribrosa
TATTTTTAATATTAATGACGAGAATACAAATAAATAGTAAGAGATATAGCCTGAGAAATGCAGATTTTGTTTTACCTCGTTTTAAAACTATGTACTTATTGACTAAGTGGGAGGGCCGGATGGGAAAATATTTGGCTCTCGGTCATGGCGTACGGACCGAGCGCAGCGAGGTCCGTGCGCCATGACCGAGAGCGAAATATTTTCCCATCCGTTCCGACCTAAGTATTTTATCATATGACCAATTTGGAGACAAAATTACTTGAAATCTTAACGCGCGAGGCCGTCCGCTTTCACGGTAGTAGGGCCGTACGGTTTTCTCCGGCCCCGCTCGCGCAAATGCGTACGGCCCTCATACGGGACTTTCATCAATAGTTTTGCAAAGAAAAGGTTCGCAGGGTCGTACGGGTCATATGATAATGTTGCTTATGGAAGACATTCTCTAAGGTTTCTTGGACCACAATTGTGGTCAAAATTAAGCAAGGAGGAGAGAAATATTGGAACTTTTAGGACAATGATACGCAAAAAGGACGTAACATCGATTGTTGAAGGATGTGGGAGAGAATGCCGCTTATGCTTAGGTTAAATGGACATGTGTAGTAACCTACGCACATTATCTCAGTGTGTTTAGCAGATGTACATGTTTAGCTTCTGAGTTTATATATATGAATTAGTTTTATAGTGTAAATATAGTACTTTGTTATAGAATGTAAAAGTGTATTAAGTTTGAATAATTTGAAATTCTGGCTAGTATAAATGTTTTATAGTTGTATGTATAATTAGTTTAAATGTGTCCCCAATTAGTCTAGTGTCTAGATGCGCTAGAACGCTTAGACACTTTAATAAAGGTTATGTTATGTTGTAGTATTCTGAGCCCCATTCAAACCAGCATTTGCTGAACTGGTACCCTGGGTATCACCTCTGGAACCCAGGGTACTGAACTGGGCACCTTTGTTTAAAGGAGCATTATCACGCAGATTTTTCTGTGTTTTGGTCTAAATACACTAAATATATGACAAAGTACCTTCATCTCAAACATAAAATTACTTTTAGAACACCAAGAAGATAATATCAAGTGATTACTTCAAGGAAGAACAAACCATAAAAAGTTTTTCTGCGGTTTTTCCACGACTCTTGGGAGGAACTTGAAAAAATTGACCAATTTTTTCAAGTTGCAATCCATTTCCATCCTGGCCATCCGCAGCCAAAGATAACGAATACTAGTTTCTGTGCACTGGTAGAGTATTTGTTAACAAAACTGGACCATTATTTTAAGGTTTCCATTGACACAAATGTGTTTTTGGGCTTTTCAAAGTGATACTAAAAATAGGTGACAGTGTCCCTTTAAATATCGCTTCACCCTTTGAGTTTCTCTTGCAAGAAATGCACGCAGTCGCAAATAATAAGAGCCCCATATGAAATAAAAAACAACAAGTTATGAAACAAATAACCTAAACAATGAAAAACAAACAAATGCAAGCATGTTAGAAGGCAATAAACAGGCAATAAACAGGGACAATAAACCGAAAGTTGGCCTGAATAAAATGTCGTAAGATAAAATCTAAAATTGACCTGTGTTTTAAGTCTTCGTGACATTTTTACACCCATTCTGTGTCATTTACATACTACTGGTTAAATTTTTACGCCCTTTCTGTCTAGCGCATATAGAACGGTTAAAAATTGAAGTGAAGATATGAAGACTGAATGTCTTGCTAAAAACCTTTTCGAGAGTGCTATCCCTTCATCAGTGTCATGAACGTCTCGAAACGTCTGTGATATTTTCGTCTCAAACCCACTATCAAAGCAATTTTTGACTCCCACAGAAACCTAATTATTTTGTACACAGTGGTAGTTTGAACAAAGTAAATCGTAAGCGTGAAGGAAGTCTGTAGGTGGTTCGAAAACCCGATCTCAATTAGCATCTAGATTTTGGCGATTTCACTCCTTCGTTTTGTCTGCATTTAACAAACACTCAAAACAGAGTGTTTCATCAGGTATCCAAACATCTCGAAGTAGGTTAAAAAAAACCTTGGCTGCGCCTCGTTTTTCCAACTACCCACTTCTCGGTATTTGGAAATCCTGATGGAACACTCTTTTCCTGAGTAGTGTTTGATAAATTACATTCTAGGCTTTTTAGCACAGAAACATCATTTTCATTTCGACTTTGTATCTAAGTTGACGAGACGATCGGACTGTGCCATGAAAGACAAAACTTACCATGTCGAAGATGAAGACAGTACAAACACCCGATGAATACTACCTGACTCGTGAGAGCAGACCACGGATTTAATAATTGTAAATTAGTCCTGAAAACCCCCTTGGGCAGTGGTTTGCACGGCGGCTATTATCATGATATTTTTAGAGTTCTAAACAATGAAATTTCATGCAAACGATTTTTTTTGTTTATGACCACCAACATGGTTTCCGTGCAAAGAAATTATTAGATATTTCCGATTTAAACGGCTAAATAACTTGATAAGACATCCCATATAAATGTAATGACAGAGGTAATGATATGTTGTTGAAACAATATTTTATTCCGAAGGCAGTAATCCGTATCATCCAGCCAAAAAACGAACTATTCGAGAACTAGCCTGGATGAATAGGAGCTTACGAGCGATATTCCGAGAAGATCGAGAATCGTAAGACACTCACGAAAAATCAAATTTTTTCTTTTCTGGTCAAAACATCCCTTTTGGTGAACTAGTTTAAGGAAAAATAGTTTTAGGTTCCAGCGATTTATTTAAAAGGCGAAATTTAAAAAAAGTTTGAAAAATGGAATTATGACGGTTTTCGGCACTCAAAAACAGCAGAATTTTAACGCAACTTTGAGAAGATGGTGAACGCGTAAAAAACATCTTCTAAAACCGAAACTTGGCACAAATGTTACTTTGTTCTTATTTTTTAAAACCCTGTTTGAAAAATGTGCTTGTAACTTATTTAGCGGACACATTTCGTAAGTCAACATTTGTGTCTATCAACAAAGCGGAAATGAAGGCCAACTTCGAAGGCTATAAATGGTCTCTGGTATGTATGATCTGATCATGAAACCTATATGAGAGGAATCCTTGGTTACCGTGTTGTCCTTTGGGAAAGTTTTAGCTTTGGAAATAAATTACCATTCCGACAGTAAATAAAATAATTATGGCATTTGAGCAACTACAACTTTATGCTAATTTGAGAGTTAGTTTCAGGAAAACAGCATAAACAAAAGGAAGAACGACTTACCACAGCTTGTTCATCGTTTCTTTTGTAGTAGACGCATCTTTCAGCTTTTATATGTCTTGTTTATGCGTAGAATTTCCAAGAGTCGAATATATTTTAAATAGCGGTATTGTCAAACGAAAATTCTTGATGTCATTTAGTCATTTTGAACTCGCCGATGTGGAATTCCTTCTAATTTCGTCGGGATCAAAGGGATCAAAGGGCATTTTGCCAGCCGACCTTTTACCATAGCTCACGATGACCTTTGGTATTCATTTTCCGTTATACAGAAATCATTTCTCGCTTTTTTTCAAAGGAAAGAATGACCCACAGAAATGCCGTTGGGACCTCATCCTAAGATAATTTGATTCATACGTGACCTCTAGATAACCTCTAGCTAAGTAACGTAAGCCACCCGCAACTTAAGTCACGTTTTGTGTCACTAACTGTAAACAAATACAAATTTCTTTCGTTTAAATTGTAACCAAATGTTTATTTTTAGTTCAATATGTTTGTACTTTCTAATCTGAAATAAACTGCACAAAAACGGTAATTTATAGGTTGATGGCGTTCCCCAAATTTTCAACTCCACTCCACCCTCACTGCCAGCTCTGCAGTAAAAAAAACATACAAAATTAAATTAAGGCATCTTGCAAATTATTAAAAGCTCGTGTTCAACTAACCTGCGATTAGCCGGTTTTTTTTTTTTCGATTTTATTCCTCCGACAGACGGTCCAATCGCAGATAAGTATTCACACAGCATTCGACGACTTATTTCTTCCTCCCCTCGCGCGATTCGCGATTCGCTCTTCGTTCTCAAAAAGGCAATGGAGCCGGATCTAGTCAACAGTTGGTTGCGACTGACGTTCTTTTCGGATCTCAGGCAATTATCCATCCTTTAGTTTAAGCCGAGAGACTCTTGTTTAAGCTTAAACATCTCATACGCTGCACAACGAGGAAAAAATATGACAGAATATAACAAGTGTTGTTTTAGAATTGGTACCACTTAGGTGTAAAAATTCATTTAGAGGCACACACATCAAACAAGATTCTGGTACCTTTTAGGTTGTTTTTCATAAATTTCCGACGAGCACCCCCGTCATTTTTATATGTGAGTCTACCCCCCGGGGCAAGCCTCTCACTCACTGTCGAACTTTTCGGCCGCCTTCACGCGGCTTTGCTTATTGAAGGGTTCATCCAAAAATATGGACTGTTCTCAGTGCAGTCCGCAATCTTTATTCGCTACAGATGTTTACGCTTTTTACGAATAGTCCGCATTTCTTTATCTTTGAAAAACCACTATTCGCATAGAGTCTCATGTCTCATAGGGGTGGGATGGTGGCAGAGTGGGAAGAGAGGAGGGGGGGGGGGGGGGGGGGGGGGGGTTTGCAGTAAACTCAAAAATAAAAGTTGATTTGTTAAAAGAGGCGGGACGTAAACCCCTTGATGAAGATCTGAAAAATGACGACAACTCCGAAGAACATCTTGCAAACTTAAAATATAAGTATAAGCAAGAAAACAACAAACAAACAAGAGTAAACGTAATATTTCGGTTCTTATATCAAACGTAACAAAGATATGATAATGCGCTAACAATTAGGGCCACCAGGAAAGTGACAAAGAATATTAATAAGCTAATAGTTACAACAAATAATAAGAACCGAAATATTAGTTTGCAAGCTGTTCTTCGGAGTTGTCATCATCTGTCGGCGGGAAAGGTTGGCCTGTTTCAGAATAGCGGGTAGCCAGAACCAGCAGCGAGAGCAACGCGCGAGTCTCGCTTTAGCCTACGCGAGACTCGCGCTTTCCGCTCGTGTTCAATTGATCTCCAATCCAGATATGGACAGAAATAAACTTTCTATCAACTTGTGTTTTTTTAAAAACTTTCTACAAACCGGGATGAGTTGTCCTTTATTTATTTTGCAATAGCATAAAAAGATTTTGAAACGATTACGTGACACTTATTATAATTCAACACGCCGCTGTAATGTGACGCTTTCTGGGTCAGCAGTCAGTAGGCCGAGGTCATTCTTGTCGTTTATTAACTGAATGATGATGGATATCTTAACTAAAAGGCAATTCAAGATTGATACTGCTTCCACGCTATGCGGTTTGTTGTGTTTTTTCATCGTATGGTTGTTTTTAAAAGCAGCTAAAAGTAGCTTAAAAGGAGGGCAAAGCCGCCTCAACAAAGTGCCTCAGCAGCCGTGTTGTGATTTGAATCGCGGATTCCTCGGGCTTGCCGAATTCAACGTCAGTGGATTTATACGAGCAAAAACGACCTATGAAAGCCGGAATTTACTTCTATCACAACAGAACCGAAGTACAAGTAATAGTGAGTCGCTCTTTCGTGTTAATTGTACCATTTAGTATGTATTCCCGAGCCTAGCCCACTAATTTGCATAACTTTGTTCTCGCTCAGATGCCATAACCGTTTAATTCACTGTCTGAATGGTATTTTATTTCCAGAGCTAAAACTTTACAGTAGGACAGCATAGTAACTAAGGTTTCCTCGCATATAGATTTTATGATCAGATGATACATACCAGAGGCAATTTATAGCCGTCGAAGTTGGCCTACATTTTCTGTTTTATCGATAGCTACAAATGTTGACATAATAAATGTGTCCGTTGAAAAAGTTACAAGCAATGTTTTTTAATTTTATTACAGCATTTAAAAGAGCAAGAACAAAATAACATTTGTGCCAAGTTTCGAATTTACACGATGTCTTTTACTCGTTCACCATCTCAAAGTTGCGTAATAATTCTGCTGTTTTTGCGTGCCGAAAACCGTCATAAATCCATTTTTCAAACTTTTTTAAATTTCGCCTTTTAAATAAATCGCTGGAACCTAAAACTATTTTTCCTTAAACTAGTTCACCAAAAGGGATGTTTTGGCCAAATAAGAAAAAATTCGGTTTTTCGTGAGTGTCTTACGATTCTCGATCTTCTCGGAATATCGCTCTTTAAACAAATCCGCCGATCCGTTACATTTTGATAGCGGAATCCATCGATCCGCAAAACTATTATGCACCAAATACTATCCAAATCCGCCAAATGTGCCAAATATTTTGAACTTTTGAGATGTAATAAAATGTCCTGACTTGAATGCTTGCAAATGCCGTGTTTGGGATAAGTTTTTTTAGAGAATAACGGCTTCTTGAGTTTTCTCACGCATTGCGTGTGAACCTCGACGAAATATTCAAGCAACAGAACAGGCCGGGTAGACCGCACGCGATCTCGGATGTGACGAAAACATAAGAACAACAGCAGCAACTATGCATATAAGATGCAAAAGCCAAAATTCAGGCCTAAAAACGGGGTAATTTCATAATCAGCTGCATTAATAGGATCCACAAATTCGTTAAATTTTTTCTTTGAATCCGAAATCCGGGCAATTTTTTTTTTAGAAAATTCGCCGATCCTTACATCTGCATCTATTCACCCCCACTGATAACAGTGTACAATTGATAAGATAAGATATAAAAACATGCGAGAAAACATCAAATACATGATACGGCCTGCTGGCTTGACTGCAAAACAGTCGTTTCTTTTTGCGTTGGTCATACGAATGCGCACGGTCTTCCGACAAAAGCCCTAATAAGGAAATGAGTGACCACACGAGGGAAAGAAAAAAATCTTCGTTTTGCAAAACAAAATGTTTCATAAGGTATCCAAACATCTCGAAGTAGGTTAAAAAAATCCTCGGCTGCGCTTCGTTTTTCCAACCCTCTTCTCGGTATTTGGAAATCCTGATGGAACACTCTTTCCCTGAGTAGAGTGTTTAAATTACATTCTTGGCTTTTTAGCGCAGAAACGTCATTTTCATTTCGACTTTGTATCTAAGTTGACGAGACGATCGGACTGTGTCATGAAAGACAAAACTTACCATGTCGAAGATGAAGACAGTACAAACACCCTATGAATACTACCAGACTCGTGAGAGCAGATCACGGATTTAATAATTGTAAATTAGTCCTGAAAACCCCCTTGGGCAGTGGTTTGCACGGCGGCTTCGGTATTATATTTTTAGGGTTCTAAACAATGAAATTTTATGCTAACGAACTTTCTTGTTTATGACCACCATGAATATGGCTTCCGTGCAAGCAAATTATTACATATTTCCGATTTAAACGGCTAAATTACTTTCTATGAGCTAGCTAGTTTACAGGTATTGACCGTATATGTATCATAAGTCTATTTAACAATTAGATTATGGGCTCGAGATTTCTATCGCGTGATAGTTGATTAGGGCAAAGCCCGAATCAATTGGCCTTTATCACGCGGCGGCCATGTTGATTCCCAGGAGAATAAAATGCTTTGTTTTCTCTTGCTTAACCTCGTTCTTAACTTTTTCACTGCGAGGCTTGGGGGGTAAATCTTTTGTTTTTATACAAAATGGCGGGGCGTGATAAAGGCCCATTATCACGCGATAACTCTCAGCCAGGCTAAAACATAGTCCGCCTTTACAAGGGCGGGCTATTAGGGCGGGCTACCATATAGGCGAGCTATCTTCTTTTTGGCGGGCTCTTGTTTTGGCGGGCTCATGTTTTGGCGGACTTTTTTTAGTGCAACAGCGCGCTTTATTAAGAACTACATATAAACAAACATGGCAGCAAGAAGAAAGGCCATATAGCGGCAAGTTTTGTAGATTTGTACTCTTTAGCGTATTTTAACATTGCTTCGACCAATTCATGGGACCAGGAATATTTGGTGTTTTTTTTACAGTCTTTCTCGAGGTTGATATCCCCTCCAAAACTTCCTTTTCGTTTTCGTGCATTCACAAGACTCACAGCGCTGGAGACTTTCGATTCTTTCACATTTCTTGGCTCACCTTCAACAACACCGATTCAAGTCAACAGGAAATAGCCCGTCTTCTGGTCAGTAGCTAGGATAGGAGGGTGACCCTGGGGTGACCGTTTACATGCAGAAAAGATAACCCGCCAAATAATTTATGAACTTTTGAGATATAATGAAATGTCCTGACTTGAATGCTTGCAAATACCGTGTTTGGGATAAGTTTTTTTAGAGAATAACGGCTTCTTGAGTTTTCTCACGCATTGCGTGCGAACCTCGACGAAATATTCAACAGCACAGATTGACCACACGCGATCTCGGCTGTGACGAAAACATAAGAACAACAGCAGCAACTATATAAGATGCAAAAGCCGACATTCAGGCCTAAAAACGGGATAATTCGGTAATCCGCTGCATTAGAAGGATTCACAAATTCGTTAATTTTTTTCTTTGAATCCGAAATCCGAGCAAAATGTTTAAGAAAATTCACCGATCGGTACACCTATTGAACCCCACTGAGAACAGTACAATTGATAAGATAAGATATACAATCATGCGAGAAAAATCAAATACTATGTCGACTTATTGACTAGGGAGGGCCGGATGGGAAAATATTTGGCTCGAAGTCATGGCGTACGGACCGAGCACAGCCATTGATAAAGTCCAGTCAAAGCTCAAACGTTTGGAGAAGTGGACTCGAGGACTTCTGTAACCTGGCAAATTTATTCAAGTCGAAAGAGGACGCGAAACGCCAGACTTCATTCAGCAAATTAAACTTGGTCAAAACAGTTCCTCATTTTTTCGACCATGCTATGACGTCAAACATTGTTTGTCAGAGGACATATTAGATGGCCAACGTAACTAAAATCTATTTTAGTTTATTTTAGTTCAGTTAAACATAGCGCCATTTCCGTCATCGTTCAATGGCGCTTTACAGATTAATAGTCTTTGTGGTGACAAAAAGTGAAAAAAACATCAATAATCATATAGCACTTCTAGTCTAATCATAAGTTAAATAAATTACAGTAACAAGTATAAGCCAGAAACGTAATAATGTTGATAAAAGCAGGAGGTCATCACATGGAATTTTTCAGGGTAAACCGCAGTCGACTCACTGATCAATATGATCAACTCAACTTGATCAGACTTCCGTATTAAGAAACGTCAACTAATACACTACTATTTTAAAGTATGAAAATAACTCCTGCAGTACTCAATATTTGAGTCAACAACGAGGAGATAGATTGATAGAAAGGTAATATTTCGGTTTAATTCAAAACCATTTTCAAACGACGAACAAATTTACAAAACAAGCGCAGCTTATATCTTATATATATGGTGAAGAACTACAAACATCACACGCATAATTTTGTAAGGAATGAAATAAACAAAGCAAAGAGTCTACTACTATATTGACGGTTTTTTTGGATTAAACGCAAAGGAGACGACTTTGTAATTTAAATTGAAAATTGGTGGAAGAACTGCGTGCAGCGCATATAATTTCGTCGACTGTGTAAAAATTAGATACGATAAGGTATAAACGCAAAATGACCGATGTTTATCAATAAACGGAAATTACCCGCGCTACCATTTTGCTCCACGAAACTTTGGCGTCTAAAACCGTGTCAGAGAATTTTGATATCTGTTTTCAAAACAAAATTAAAGTGATTTGAAGATTGCATACGGTTTGCTATCCGATCCTTTTTGCGTTTGTGTCAGTTAAAGCGTATTTCGAAAATCCCCGACACGGAGCGAAATGGTTGCGTGGGTATTGAAATTCAGTTCATGTACAGAAGACGAATTAAGGCAGTCTCGAAACGTCGGCTCGTAGTTGGCAATGAAAGTCAAAACTTACCATGTCGATTTTCCAACAAGAACGAACCCGGTCAGAACTCAGAACAGTACACAGTACAAATACTTTACTCAGATAGCTGATTCGGCCCCAAACCGCTCGCATTACTCCGATTAAGGACTGGGGACGAGACTTAGCCACCATTTTAATTTGACCTTTTGGGAAGGTAAACTTGAAAAAATTAGCTCGATTTGTTTTCAAGTTGCAATCTATTTGGTAACATAGCTCCTTTGAAGGGTCAGTGTCTCGCCGAAATGACGAAATTTTCCTTATATCATCGCCAAATGGCGTTATTTTGACTCGTTCATATTTTTTTGCGTTCATCTTGGCGATTTTTTTAAATCTTAAATATGCGAGCTCGAGACATTTTTTAAAATCTAAAAAAATTGCACGAGCGGAGCGAGTTCAATTTATGGCCTTTCAAAAATTTACGAGTGCTTATTTATTCCAAAATTGCACGAGAAAAATAATGTGATGTTTATAATTTAATAATAATATTCATGCAAACATCTCTGTCACGCTACGGTTGCTTTCGTTACAAAAATGCTCTTTGCTACGCTTCAACAACTTTGCATCAGATTGGTCGAACTTTTGACAGGTGAATTCATGCGTGAAAATTCATGCACTCTCTACAAGAACTGCATCAAGAGTGTTTCGTCTTTCCTAGCTTCTGTTAGGCTATGTCTACACTATACCGGATAGCTTATCATGTCGACATGAAAAATACTTCGGCCTTGTGTGAACAGAAACGACCCAGAACTGGATATTTACTTCTTTTTCAGTGGGTTTCAATCCTCGCTCCTAGTTGTTGACTTCCGCTACGGTTCGGTTCGATTGCCTATTCACACTGCCCCAGAGAGTGGCACGAGAATCTATCCGATATGTGACGATTCACTTTCACGAGCGTCGCGTCGCAGCGGCGCTCCGGAACAAAAATCGTTCCGAAACTTGCGTTTCATGTGTGAACGAAAGGCCTATCCGGTATGGTTTTCGTGCCGGCGCAAGAGCTATCCGGTATAGTGTAGACATAGCCTTAGAAACTTTATAAAGAACGAAGCAAAACATTGACGTCGCTATGATTTTGCTGTTATCTGCAGGCTGATGTGGTTGAAAGGTTTCGGCGTACGCTGCCGCCGTTTTGCTTGTTTAAGCTGGAGCGGGAAAGTCTTCAATCTTAAAAATAAGCCTTACTCTTGACGACTTTGAAAGTCAGCACAGGAGAAAGTTTAATCACAGGTCTGAGTTCATTTGCTCCATGGCACATTACCGAGGTTAGATTTAGACGCTTGTATGGCCTATTTCCTTTCTTGTTGTAGTGCAGTGGACATTTCTGTCAAGCTAGAGGGTTTTCAACCATGCCACTTTGGCAGCTTCTTTAACTCGCGTTTAGTACATGAACAGTTTACTCTTCCTATTTCAAATGCAAATTCTTACATTTCTTATACAACAAGTTGGGCGGACGTTGGAACAATTTTCTATGGTACCCGTTTCGTTCCTTCTCATTACCTCTGACCAGGGGTCGAACCATTTTTTTTTCCGCTAGTAAAGTTTTTTTATTAAGAATTTTTTCTACTAGCAAAACTAGTAAGGTCACTAGCTAGACTAGCTATTTTTTTGCAGTCAATTTTTGCCTTTGGTGACTCTGAAAATAAGATAAAAATACTTAAATAGTATACTGTTAATTTTGTGGTCTTCTTTGCCGTTGTCCTGTTGTTTTTTTGGCGGCTCGGGGTTGTCGGGCAAGACGTTGTCATCGTCGGTCTTCCAACAAAATGTGAATGCACAGATAAAGTGTAAGCCGCTGGCAAGTGGCTAACACAAAACACCACAACATTCTTCAAGAACGTTCACTCCAAATTTTATTAAAGAAATACTTACTCGCAAATGTTTGCTAGAGGATATTTTTTTGACTCGCATCTTCCAAAAACCACTCGCATTTTGCGAGTGTTAATTTCGAGCCCAGCTCTCTGTTTTGTGCGTTGATATTACAAGGAGAAATTTGATATTGATCACTATAAGGGCTTTAAAAAGGGATAAAAGAAAGCTTTGCTTGCAAGTGTGTAAAGTTTTAAAGATCTCTCAATACAGACACAAGTCCGATTGAAAACTTCATTTATTCACTTACAGAAGAATGACATGGGTCACAAGGATTATTTACAATTGGAAAATAAGTTACAAAAGTGGTTACTATTACAAGGTATTTCTATAAAATCACAAATCGCAAACTTGCAAATAGACTTTAATAAAACGGGTAAAGCAAAAGAGAAGAACGCGAGAAAACAAAAAAGAGAAAAAATAAACGGCGGTCGCTTTACCCTTTACGTTACTATAATTGCGCAAATAAGGCTAAACTAATCTTTCATCTACAAAGCTGTATCTTGAATGAGCGATAATGTGATAATTCAGACCATCATAGAACTAAGTTAACTAACAAGTTACAATATAGCTTGCTGTAAAGAAACTATGGTATCTACAGTTACAAATTTGGTTCCGCAGTTTTTGAAACGAGAGTGCGTCAATAAAACAGATTATCAGGGTGGGTGACCGCTCCCCCTCGGCTGAGTCTCTTCAGACGCAATAGGCATCTCCTCCTTAGGGGGGCCTCCTTCTGCTTCAGCGGCTTGTTGTCTTGTTAGCAGATCCTTAAATTCCTGTTCTCGTTCCAGCTCGTGCTCTCTCGCCGCGTCTTTCACTTCTTGTGCTATAAACACCCAATGGTTGCTCGGCGTCTCTGCCTTGTGGGAATCCACTTCAGTTTTGGCAACAACTTCGCATTCTCTTCCGAACGGCGTTCTAAAGTCAACAAAGGCAAGTTCGAGGTTTTGTCATTATTACAAGAAAACATCGCGTTTTACATCAGGTTAAACGCACAAACGGGAAAACAACCTTGTAATCACTATTTTGCCGCCAATTTTAAGTCATTTTCCCGGCATTTTTCAATTCTGCAATTTGAAATCATGGGCATTTTTCCTTTGAGAATACTCTTAAATGTTGCTTTTCGTGACATTGGCCACATCTTATAGAGTTGATTCTCTTGGGACGTGTGTGTGTGTGTGTGTGTGTGTGTGTGTGTGTGTGTGTGGTCGTTTATGGGGCGATATTCGCTTTCGAGAGAGTCAAAAATACAAAAGGAATTTCATAACGATGCGGGTTGCTGAAGAGGGATGATCGCATACATGTACGAGAGTGGTCAACTGCATAAGCTGAGGTGACATTACTACATACTAATTATAAACCAGTGGATAATGTTTTTCGCGCGCTCTGATTGAATCATTCACCAAGGTAGAGGTGAATATACAGAGATTATTCAGTGAAAAGTTGTGTAATACGGCTAAGTATTTTGACGAGTCCGTTTCTATCTTTTCGAGCCTTCAGGCGAGAAAAAGATAAAAACTGACAACTAAAAATGCCCAGCTGTATTACATAACTTTTCCCTGAATAAATTGTTTATTATACGACAGTAATCTTTTCTCACTCGCAAATCCTTGAGTTTTTGAAAGTGCTTTTCTAGCGCGCGGACAGAAAAGTGTAATAACATTTCATATATTTGATGCGTATTTGCACTGTAAAATGCTACGTCGAATAACAATGGTGGATATTTGCCGAGCAGCGAAGTCAAGTCTGCAGTATCTGCACATTAAACTTAATAACATACCTGAATGAATATTGTGATAAGGCAGCTAAGTTCTGATTGGTTTTAACGTGGTTCAGTATGATTTTCGTGTTCGCCTGTCAAAAGAAAAAATGACATGAAAATCAGGTAATCTATCTAATCTAGCTTAATAGCCACACAATCAAGCGAATATTCTCACTGACTCTATCTTACCATTCTGTTTTGGAAATATTTCGCGAACAAAGGAAAATGTTGCGTTAAAAATTTTCATGTCAGAACATCATCTAAAGATGCTGTTACACGTAACAGTTTTTCATGCAAATACACCTTATTCCAAAACGGCGACCATTTTATTATTCTTTTATATCCATGAAAATTAGCCCTCTTGGCCTCGTCGGCATGTGCAAAATACAAAAGAATTTTCAAGCGCAAATGATGCCAGAGGGCTAATTAACATGCATATAAAAGAATAATAAATTGGCCGCCATTTTGGAATAAGGCGTAGTGTATCGCCAAAAAAACTGCTGCAAGTTGTACGCATGATTGTTACGTGTAACACCACTCATGCAACTGAATTTTTTGTAATTAGTTGCACGAAAAGTTGAATCGTTTTCTACTTTCTGTAACAAATTTCTTCAAGTTGCAAAACACAAATACGTAACATGGCTCTTGTAACTTGTTTCGCCACATTCTTTAAGTCAACCAATCCTATTTTTTTGCGGTCGACCCGCCCCGCTGATAAGAATGGCAACGGGCTCATAATAAGGAACCTTCTTTCTTGGAAATATTCTTCTCGGGGTCAGATATGTTGTTAAAGCGCGCTGCGACACATCTTTCAGGCATTTTTGGCGAGAATAAAAAAATTTCCGCTTATTAACAAGTGAGATGGGAATAAGTCTCGAACACGCGTTCCTGAACCTACGTCACAGGCTCCCGTCCGACCGAGAGAAGACTAATGCGAATGGTGGACCAAAATAGCGGCAAATTTCGAAGACATTAAAAAATCATAAAAAATTCACGTTTTGCTGAAATCAAAAATTATTTTCGCAGACGTTCATTAAGTGACGTGTAGATTTAGATAAGAAAATAAAAAAAATTTGTTATGGGCACTTTAAGGTAGGCTTACATAGCAATCGTGCCGGGGAAAGGACACCAATAGAAAGCAAATTAAGTGAATTATTAATTTTCGTTACACTCTGAAACAGAATACTTACCGGCACAGGCATTCCTTCAGTTTCTAGACGAAGTTGAGGATCAAAACAAAGAATTTTCCTACAAAATTGCAAAGGTGCATGGTGATGATAAGTATCGTATATATTTCTATAAATTTCTTCCTTATGTTAAACTAAACTACACGCTTTAAATAGTGAGTTTTGTTTTATTTTAACAGTTTGAAAAGATGAATCTGATTCCTTAAAAAAGACAGTTAAAAATTTACTTTCACCTAAACTTTTATGGTTGGTTTCCCGAAGACTTTTAGGACTGATCCCACTAGCGACGTAATCGGAAGCGGAGTCGGAGTCGGAAGCATAAGGAGCCTTACGTTCTAGTGTAAATTAAAAAAGGATTCGCAATCGGAATCAGATTCAGAAGGATCAGAAGGTTTCTTTTTTCTCCCGATTCCCTTTTTTTGCTTCTGTGGAAATAGTGGAACGAACTGAATTTTCACTAGATCGTAATTTTCTTGCGATTCCGATTCCGATTCCGTCGCTGGTGGGAACCAGCCCTTAATAGCTGGAATATTGTGTATCTTAGATGTATTTCATTTCCCTCCCTAAACCAGAAACCCACTTACACAGTTATGGGTTTCTGCCTAAACTCAATACATGAATTTTCTCTTCTTACGGAAACTCTATTAGTTAAAAAAACTCTACTTGTTTTCAGGACAGATATTCCTTCGAAAAGATTGTTTGAGTGCCTATGGACTTTTTAATTGACAATTTGCCTGCGTTAACTTTTCACCTGTGTTTTCTGATAATGAGTAGATGGCTTTAGAGCAGTTTGAATTGCAATGCTTTGTGACTGACTAAAAAATCTTGCGCCACTTTCTCAACCAATCAGAAATAAAACCAAAACCAATCGTGCCTTGCTCGCACACGTTTTCCCGCGCTTGGCGCCGGCTACATGTATTTGCTTCGCGTTCTGATTGGTTCATTGGATTGTCTGCGTTGTGATTGGCCAGAGTGATTACTTTGGTTTTGGTTATTTTTGTGAGGCAAATAACACGTGACAATGTACTTACCAATGCGACATAAAAGTTGCATCTTCAACGAGGGTTACTTTCTGTTGTCTGGACTTCTTTGCACAATCGTTGAACGTTATTTTGTCACTCATTAATTTGAGCTGCAAAGAAAAAGCGGTTACGATACAAAACTAAAAAAAAATGGAAACAACGCCTTTCGACCACTTTGTTAGGCCTGACAAAAGCTTATGCGGTCATTTTCTTGTCTAAAAAACGTTAATCCAACTGCCTTACCCTTTAATAAAACCAATTGTTTATGGGTCGTTGGTGGTCATGGAGTTACGGGTGTTTAAAAGTAATAATTACTTTAAAACACCGGTCGCTCAATGACCAACAATACTCTCCTGGGGGGTGGGAGGTGACTGGAATATTGTGTATCTTAAGGGTGGAGGGGGTGGGGAGGCGCTCGATTGGTACCGCTTAGGGTGCTGAAATTTAAAAATGACGACCTAAACTGAGGGTATTGAGTCGAAATAATATGACAGTATATGTCTTGTGTTGTTTAAAATTGATACCTCTTAAGGTTAGCTCAGTTGATAGAGCGCTAGTCTGCAGAGCGGGAGGTCGCGGGTTCGGATCCCGGCCAGTAAAAATAACTGAGGACGAAGGTGCTGCCTTTGCAATGACATCTGCAAAATGGTTAGACCTTCACGTGGCTCGGATGACTACGTAGAAATGGCGGTCCCGTCTCCGATGGGGACGTAAAAGAACCACTGAGGACGTAACAAAACTCTGGCTGTGACCACCCTCAGTGCCATACATTGTTCATGGGTGGGGTAGGGGAGATGAGATCAACAATGGACCGATAGTGGCTGCCTGAGGCACCTTCATGAGCTGACGTCCGATCTCATTCTCATAAGTGTATGTAAAGCGCCATTAGACATGTGTGATATGTGCGCTATATAAGTCTCTATTTATTTTATTTTTATATTTGAGCCATGCCCATCAAACAAGATTTTGGTACCTTTTAAAGTGTTTCTAACATTTCCAATGGGTACTCCCATCATTTTACATGGGAGTCCCCCCGGGTATATTCTGTGTAGTATAATTGGACACATACACAAAAAATGTTTTAGCAGTAGCTCCTGAAAACGCTTACTGTACCTCTCCTCCAACTCCTGGCAGTGTGCTTAGAATGAATGGCTCATTGTATCTTAGTACCTCTCCATGATCCCTTGGCCTGTTTAATTCAAGGTAAAGTTACCAAGTTTATTGTTATCAATTGAAGGGATAAGAAACAAAGTTAAATGTATATCTCGCTGGCTTGAAGTCTGGGTAAAGTAAATACTATTGAGGATGTAATGGTAAGGCACCTCCAAGTAGAAATGGAACAGTAGTATTAAAAGAGAGCAAGAAGAGATGGCATTCAAATCTTGGTCCATGGCAGAGCATGAGTATGGCCATGATATATGATGGATGAAAATGCACAGCTACTAGCACTGTTCCCTGGCAGGGAATAGGAACTAAGAGGTAGGGTGCGAGCCTTTGGAGAAAATGGGTGACAACTCAGGAGAGAGGGGAAAGAAGTGTGGAAAAATTATTTGTGAGATGATGAAGAGTTAGGGGTAATAGTAATAGTAATAATAATAACAGAACAGTTTTCAATTGAGTGTCAAAAGAAACTACACAATTGCTTTGGTTTTGCATTTCTATGCTTTGTGATTGGATAAAAAAAATCTCGCGTCTCTTTCTCCACCATTCAGAAGTAAAACCAAAACCAATCATGACTTGCTCACACGCGTTTTCCCGCGCTTGGCGCCCCCGACATGAAATTGCTTCGAGCTCTGATTGGTTCATTGGATTGTTTACGACTGCTGTGATTGGTCAGAGTAATAACTTTGGTTTTGGTTTATGACATTCAATTGAAAACTGCTCTAATAATAATAATAATAATAACAATAAATTGTATATATAATATTTTGCAGTGGCTATTTAAGTGCAAAGAGGGCAGAGCTACCTATTTATAGCAGGGAAGGAATTGGGAGTGGAGGAGACATGGGAGAGCTCCCCTCCCCTCTTCCCTGCTGAAAGAATTTACCTGGTGAGGGGAGGGGGTACTATTTATATTTTTGGGTGATTGCTGCTGGAACTCTCAAACGCTTACCCTACATTACCAGACCATGTTCAGCTACATTTTGCAACCCTATTCTAGACTGGACACCAAAAATTCCTACCCTCTCCCAGACTCGCTATTTTCCAGAAACTCTTTCTTGAGTTCATACCACTGATCAGTTTCCATGAAAATGATACACTATTTTACACCAGAACTCTCCGACTGATTTCTATACCCTCTATCATCTCAGACTAAAGTATTTGCAAACCATATATCCTTCAGAGGGGCACATACCTATAATAATATACACTGTAGCTTATATGTGAGAGTATACCTCTTTTTATTCACACACACAAGGCTCAAATTTATCATGTTAACTCTTACAACGATTCTGTTTACTACTAGTAGGATGTGATCTCTCTGCCACCCGAGCTGACGCTGCTACAGTTGAATTTCTGTGAGCCTTATGAAGTTTTACACACATTTTGTGGTATTTAACCTAAGGGCACGTGATCACTAGCAGAAAATCATTGTGATGTACATGTAAATGCGGTAAAAAAACTGGAAATAACTAAAATACTGCATATAAAAAACAAAGCCTTGCGGGTGCCATTACACCTTGGCTAAAATTTTGTGAGACTTATATTTTTTGAAAGGCCATTAATGAATGCCCCTAAAATTGGCCAACAAGAACAGGATAATCCACACCTGAAGGGAAGAGGGGGTGGGGAGGGATCCAGAATTATCACACTAGCAAATGCACTGTATAGACAGACTTCAGATACTACTAGGCAAGCTGATTAATACTTACCCAAGAATCGTAAAAGTATTTCGAATGCAAGGATCAGTTGATTTTGACGCTGAGACATCACAAGGTCCGACAAGTCTCTTTTCAGCATGCATTTTGCTCTCTGCCATATTTGCAGAAAGTGTGGATTCAGTTGAGGGATTATGTAAGCAAACTACATCACCAAAATGAAGATAACCATCATGAGACACTGATAAGTTGACCTGTTGAACAATATAACAAATAAATTTGAAACTTCAGCAGTGGTTTGATCCCTGGAGGGGGGCTCATGTTAAAGTGACAGGGTGTTTGTCACACCTCTTTTACGACATAAAAAAAATAAACTGAGGATGGGTATGTACCTCTTAAGAGGGGGGTGAATACAGTATGAAAATCTGGCAATCCAATTTTATCTGAATCAGTTGATCTGCAAACATTTATGCTCAAATCAAAACTCGGCAAATTATTTGTGAACTTTTAGGGTAGTTTTATGGGTATTAAGGCTTTCAAAACCTCAATATGAAAAATTAAGTGTCTGGTGCATGCTAACAACTCTGGGATTTCAACATTACGTAGGTCTATTTAGGGGGGGGGGGGGGTATCTATCTACAAGCAATTGCAAAAAGAGTTGAGACATTGTGTACTGTAGTGCATATTTCGAGGCTAACATGGTTTTCAACAAGTCCCCACCCCCTCCCCCCTTATCAATGTTGTACCAGATCAAAAATGCCACTCAAACTAACAGTCATCGACATTGAAAGGGGGAGGGGGTCAGTAGCATTGACTTCATTTGTGTTACGCGGTCGCTTTTATACGGAATGAACATTTTTTTTTGAAAGTGTCTCAACCTTTTTGCAACTGCTTGTAGGAGACAAAATACTCATTGTACCAATTATTGTTTTGGCCAGGTTCTACTCGCATGACGGCAGCTGAAAGTCCCAACTGAGGTCAGCCCAGTTGGTCGCTGTACAACAATATTTACATCGTAGTAGACAAGCTAGATAATAAGGCAAATAAAGAAACCAAGCTGTTGTGTTTGGGTTTACAGAAAGTGTGCAAAGTAGATAAATTGGTTACCGGTTGTAGGAAACTTTTTGCAACTACTTATATAACTTACTGTGGGCCTCTTCCTTGAGATTATATATTTATCAAAAAAGACATAAAAAATGTTAAATAACAGCTTATGTTTTCACGCAAGGGCAATTATACATCCCTCTGTTCCTTAATTAATAATCTCAGCTTCGATTTTTTAAACGTTAAACATTAACACATGTTAACAGTCTGTAGTACTGTACTTGAATCTTGTAATGACCGACCTTTTTTAGTATACTATGTAGAAGGTTGCTGGCTTTTTGAATCAATAGTTCTCCGTTTTCTTTTTTGTCAAGAAAATCCTTAAGTTTATCCTGAAAGAATAAAAAGGGTTACAGTAAAACATTCATCAAAACAACCAGCAAAAAAAAATATGTTAAACGATCGACGTTGAAAACACTGCTACTTTCTATTCATTCGAGACAAGAATTGCAAAGAAATATTCAAGCACACTCACTTCTTCCAAGCAGATGTCTTCATTCCAATTACCAATCAGAACTGACGGATTGTATGTTCTTACGCTCATGGTATGATCTCCAAAAAGAAAAACAGGAAACCAAACTGAATCAAACAATTTGCTCTCCGCTGCGAGTGTTCAGCTCGGGAACAATATCTGTTTTATCGTCATGGAGACTAGAGAACAAGATGTCCGCTGACACGCCGATACTTTAATGACGTGTGCCAATACGTCACGCAACGTAACGTAACCCCCACTGCCAATCCGGAGAAGAAAACTGCAAAATTTTATGCCAGTTTGGACTTTTGACGTTGGCAGAATTTAAACGTTTATTTTTATTGCGTTTTGACGTAGCAATGGCTGCCGCGATCCCAAAATGGCAAATTTCATACATCGCTACACAGCGCGTGCCTCACATCGTCTCATATTGTTCCACAAATTTATTATAAGCCCACTAGGACCACTAGCATGGCGGCCAGCAGAATTCAACTGAAGTTGTCTTTGAAATGAAAGTTGTCTTGCCTGAGTTTAAGTCACTCGCACCATCCCAAATATCACATCACATCGATCCAGCTTATATATTTTCTCTAAATTTTACCCGCTTGACAGCTGGCTTGACTGACAGACACCTGGTTACTATGGACAACGGACAGTTTCCATGGTCTCTTCGGTGACCTTATTAAGGCAGGGGTCTACCTGAATTTTAATGAAATTTTAAGAGGTTTTAAGAAGGGATAGGAGAAAGAAAATGATAGGAGAAAGAAAACGATTTTCAAAACCATGGATCACAAGAGGCATTAGACGATCAATAAAAACCAAGAATAAACTGTTTTTGTCAGGCGATACAGAGAAATACAAATTATATAGAAATCATATTCTAACTGATTAACTCGTCTAAGCAAAAAACTGTACTTTCACGAGTACTTTGAGACTAGCTTATCGAGTATTAAGAAGACATGGGAAGGTATCAATAATCTGCTAAACAGAAGAAGGAATCGTAAATCCGTCAGTAAAATCAAAAAACCCGATAATAGTGGTCTCACACAAGACCCATCTCAGATCGCCAATATTCTTAATAGTCATTTCGCCTCTGTTGGACACAAGCTAGCTTCCAAGTTGCCTCAATCGCCACACCATTTAGCTGATTATTATCACCAAACCAGTTTCCTTAACTCTTTCTTTTGTGCCCCTGTGACCCCGTATGAGGTTCAAATAGAAATTCTGTCTATTTCGAACAATAAAGCACATGGTCTGTATTCGTGTCCAACTCGTATTCTGAAATCTGCTAGTAGTATTCTTTCTTATCTTTTAGCAAATATATTTAATACTTCAATTGAGTTTGGAAGTTATCCTACCAAACTTAAACACGCAAAAGAGATTCCGATATACAAAGATGGTGACGAGACAGACCCTAGTAATTACCGACCCATTTCACTTCTCTCAAATTTTAATAGAATCTTTGAAAGACTGATGTATGTACGTCTAAAATCTTATTTGAGTAAGGCAGATATTCTTGTGCCATCTCAATATGGCTTTAGAGAGAAACATTCCACTCAGCATGCAACGCTAGATATTATTAACACTATTCAAAACAATATGGACAATAAGTTGTATACCTGTGGCATCTTTATTGACTTAAAGAAGGCGTTCGATACAGTAAATCATGAAATTATTCTCCAGAAATTATATCATTATGGAATAAGAGGGATAGTCAACGACTGGTTTTCTTCTTATCTTAAATCTCGTTCACAGACAACTAACATTGGCCCCCATATTTCTGAAAAGGTTCCCACGGATTGCGGCGTTCCTCAAGGTTCTGTTCTGGGGTCTTTACTCTTTTTGTTGTATATAAATGATATCACAAACTGTTCAGATAAGTTCAAGTTTTATTTATTTGCTGATGACACCAGTATCTTGTATAGTAGTAAAAATCTTAAGGTGGCCGAATACAGTTTTGAGGGACAATAAATTTCCTTACGCGCGCGTGTCACGCAAGCAATACCGCGCGAGCAAACAACAACGAAGCTCTGATCTCGTGCACGCAGTTAGTAATGCGCAAGCAGCCGCGCGCGCAGATAAGTGAATGGCCGTAGTGTACGCAGTACTGCGCATGCTCGGAGATCGTACTAAACGCTTTTTTGGTCGTGAATTTCTCGAAATCTAGCCGTACGACCTATGCTCAATTTTTGATATTTTTAAATATACATCAACATCGATCTGCAGACAATTTTTTTTCAAAATCTGTAAGACAGATTTTAAAACATTTTTCGAAATTCCTATTTTTGATATTTTCGTTGATATGCGAAAAACTCTCTTACAGATTTTTGTTTTAACTTGTAAGAACGTTTAATTTTATCCAAAGTTTAAATGGTAAGATTTTGAGGTAGGGTCGTACGGGTGATTTTTGAGTAAAACGTCCTCATAGAATTAGAACCCAGTCTTCTGACAACCACTCGGTCGCTTGTTTTAAGCCACTTCTAACCAGAGGATGGTGAAATTACAAACATACATACATACATACATACATACATACATAAACTTTATTATAGTGTCTGGTCGTTCTAGCGCCTAAATGGCACTAATTGGGGACACACAATAAATCATGTAAAATCATAATAATCAATATTAAAAAAAATAAATAAAACATTAACTACCTACTAACTAAGATGTTCTATTTACAATATAATATAATGCTATAATATATTACTAAAAATAAAAATAAAAATAAAAATATTTAAAATATTTAAAAATATTTTAATATCAATTTATAAAATGTTTAAGACAGACATAAATAGCAGTCTCTCCCACAGCCCTCCACAACAGCTGATATGTCCTTTTTACGTATCATATTTTTAAAACTTGACAAAGTCTCGATGTTTCTTTCCTTGTTAGTTAATTTGGCCCATAACGATGGCCCTAAAAATCCAATTGAATGCTTTCCATAAGTGACTGTATTGTAGCGAGGTAAACTGAAATCTGAATTTCTTAAATTATATAAACACCCACTGTCTTGTACGATGGTTTTGACTTTGTAATTGTTGCTTGTTCCCACAAATGGTCACCTGTGATCGATATTATCGGAAGCATCTGGTGACCCCTATAAACTGTAGTAAGCCACCTTAAATCCCTAGAATTAGAAGTAAATGTTGAGTTAAATAAACTCTGCGAATGGTTGACAGTAAACAAATTAACCCTAAATGCTAAGAAATCTAATTACTGTGATATTTCGAAATTATAGAAAGAAGCTATCTTTCCAACCAACGATAAATATTTTTGACAACGATAAAATGTCATATTCACCATTAGAGTGTAAAGATTATGTAAAATATCTTGGCATACTTATTGACAAGAATCTTAACTGGAAAGCTCATATTGATATAATTGCTCTAAAAATTAGCAAGACCATTGGTATGATAGCTAAACTGAGACACTTTGTACCCTTTTCTATTATTGTCAAGTTATATCAGTCTCTTATTTTTCCTTACCTCACCTATGGAATTAGCTCGTGGGGTCAAGCGTCACAGTCAACCTTGGATAAGCTTCTTCTCCTTCAGAAACGGGTCATACGATTGATAAATTTTTCTCCAAAGTGTGAACATGCTATTCCTTTTTTTGTTAATCTTAATATTTTGCCTGTTCATTTTCTTTATGTCGAATCTGTTTCTTGTTTAATGTATGAAGTTCAAAACAAGCTAGTTCCTCTTCCTATTCAAAATCTATTTACCCATGTCTCAGATATACATTCCTACAACACCAGATCAGCAACTATTAATAAATTTTATGTCGTGTCTTCTCGTCTTGAACAACTAAAGAATTCATTTTGCCGATTTGGCGTGCGACTATGGAATGCTTTACCTGAAAATATTAAAAAATCTGCCAGTAGAAACTTATTTAAGAAACAAATACATGAAATACTTATTAATATTTTTAAACAAGAAAATTTGTATCTTACACTATCTTCAATTCTTGAATTAATTAAAAACTTGTAAACTGTATCAATCCTGTAACTACGACCAGTATAGTGTAATCTCTTTCTACTTTCTTTACTGTTTTTTTTAATTTATTATTTTAATCTACTATTTATTGTAATCTGAACTGCTGTAATCTGAACCCTCGTAATAAGCCTGACTTAATTATACCTACCCGCCTCGACTAATTTTTCAACTATTTGTGGGTAGGTACTATTTAAATCAATATTTGTTATTAATAAAGTGTTTTGTTGTTGTTGTTGTATGGCGAGATGGCAATGCGCGTCTGCTATATACAATTACAGCTTTCCAAGAGCGCTAATCATGTCAGATACGGTCTTGCTAACCACGGTGCTGTGTTGTACGGAACTGCTGTGGCTTAGGCCATCCAACGTTTGCTCTGATTGGAGTTGCAACCATTTCTCGATTAAACGCCGGGAACGTTTATTTAAAACTCAGCCTCGCGGACCCGACGTTTATTTGAATCCGGTGTTTATTCGAGGCCCGGCGTTTTATTAAACAGGGGTAATTTTTTATCATTTTTCATGATCACAGTTTACGATCTTCATTACTAAATTCCTGGAATTTCCTGATTCAAAAGCTGAATTGATCAAAATGTTCCTAATATCTTGATGAAAACAAGAACGAGAAGCGTCAAAATCAAGTCATGTTCCCGAACCTTGAGACTTTTATCTGTCTTTTTATTGAAACCATTCTGACTCGGATGAAGAAACGATGAAGCGACGCCCGGGATGATAAAAATAACGGACTTTTTATCTCGGTAAAGAAAGCCCGCGTAACAATCAGTCACACAGAACGAATTCACCGGACCTCAATAAAGATCAATAAAACTCAGTCGACCCGACGTTTATTTGAACCAGGGGGCCGTTTCTCGAAAGACCCGGTAATTACCGGGCCTGGAAAGCTGTTTCATTTTCATTGAAGATTGAGGTTTCAAAGGTTTTGCAGATAATACGATAAAACTATCAGTTAGCAAAACAAAATGGACTGGTTTGTTCGCTAGGACCCGCACTTTTATTCTTCAGATTTTGATTTCAATATTTGGCTTCGGGCCCGAAAAGTTACCGGGAGTTTCGAGAAACGGGCCCCGCGTTTAATCGGGGCTCGTTGTCCAAATATGGTCATGGTGCTCCGATATTTGTCATCCGGGACATGCGTAACAACAAATATTCTGCGATGTACGTATTATCTCCTGTTGAGGAGAAAAAGCGAAGATGGCGGAACGCTTTAAACACGTTACAAGCTCGGAAGTGGACGAAATAATTAGCAACGCTGTGCCTATAAACACGAAGAAAGCAACCAAGTTTGCTGTGAAGATTTTTAATGGTAAGTGAATGGCTTTTAACTGCTTAAACTTTAACAGACGTTTTCACGGCTTATGACGCCATATTGGTTTGCCAGCAACATAACTGTAAATCTACATTTTTTTATCGCTTTTGAAGCTCTGTAACTCCGCTCGAATTTGTCGGATTTTCAAAATTTGTATTTGTTTTTCCATCAATCAGCTCCGTCATTCTTTTGATGCACAATAAGAGCTTGAAATGCGACAGAACATTTGTAAAGCGTTTGCTTGTCTGTTTTGCTGCTCGTTTGTTTGAAGTTAATTGTTCAAGTCCAACATCTGTTCTTCTTTATATTTGGAGGAATATGCACGAGGAATGGCTTCAAAAGCGACTCTTTTTTTGTAACATCTCAGGAATAGCACTAGAATTTATAATTGTGTTAGGGCCAGGTATTTTTAGGGGTACTAAAACTAAAAAAAGGCCCTTAAATCTCCTCCATGGCCCTATGAAAAAGAATTTGTTTGCCCCATGAAAAAGAATTTGTTTATTATATAAACAACACTAATTGTGAAGTTTTAAGCAATTTTTCTAAGTTTTTCTCAAGATTTCTGAAGATGTTAGAAAACTCTCCAACACTGTCTGAACAGTTGTACAGTATGTTGCCCTAATTCCGGACACTTTTTGTTTTTTTCGCCATTTCTTACCTTGTAATAACAGGAGCGAGCTGAAACTTTCTCACCACATACCTTCTACTATACGTTATCTTGTGCTGAAGTGTCATGACTGAACTGCTTTATTTTCGTCGTTATATGCGAAAATACGAGTCAAGTTGAGTGCCCTTATTCCGGACAGGTTGCCCTAATTCCGGACGATCGCAATATGATTGTTTTCTTCGTTTTCTTGGCATTATTCTTCTCCGTAATGAGAAAAAATATATAAGATACATACCATGAGATAATACATATGCGAAATATTCAATTTTTTCAAACTGAATTGTTGCTTCCCCCAGTTTAACGAGGACGTTCGACGGCGTAGAAAATTGGGTAAAAACAGTAACAAACAAATTAGGAAATTGCATAGATATCTTCAATACGCTTTCCGCCGTTCAAATGATGGTTATTGAAAGTTAAGTTTGACTTATCGCTAAGCTTACATTAAACTCCCTTTCATACAATAATAACTGGTTAAGTTATATTTTGTCTGGAATTAGGCACACATGACAAAAATTTAACAATTTTTTGTCGCAGTCTCGCTCGAAAATATGAAACAGTTAACTTGCTATTACATGACAGGAAGAAACCGTAGTCTTTTTATCCTGAATTATTCCCAAAATTAATAATTTATTTTGTGTCTTCTGCGAAAAAACACTACAAATATCAAACGATGTAATTCGATGCGCGCTAAAAATGCAATTTTACGACGAAGAAAGTGTGACCTACCTTGAAAAGATCTTGAATTTCCTGCCTTGGACTAAGCCAGGAAAGCCATAAAAGGAGTAAACGATACAAAAGTAATCAATAAATCATCGGAAATTATTGTTCGAATTTTATTTATAATTTGAGGAGAATAACGAAGCTCTAATCCGAAAGTGTCCGGAATAAGGGCTGTCCGGAATTAGGGCAACATACTGTACAAATGCTTTGATTCGAACATTTTCCGAAAAATATGCACAAGATTGCCGAAGATGCCGGAAGATTTCCAAGGAAGATTCCCAAGATGTTTTGATTGTAGATCAACACATTTTAACAAGACATTTAACAAGAGCAAACATGGTCAAGCTTACGTGAGGACTGTGTTATTGTCACTGAGTGACTTCACAGTGAAGATAAAATTGATATATTCACATGTTGAGAAAATTGATATTTCTGCAGTGGGAGAAGTCTTTAAATTATTCGACATAACATTCTAGAGTGCAAATATGCATCAAAATGAGTGCAAATATGACATGTTATTACACTCTTCTGACCGTGCACTAGGAAAAACATTTTCAAAAACTTAGATTTACAAGAGGATGATGGTCGTATTGTGTAATACGGTTGGGTATTTTTACTTGTCAGTTTTTTTTTTTGCCTAAAGGCTCAGTATATAAAAACTGACTCATAAAAATGCTCAGCCGCATTATACAACTTTTCACTGAATAACCTCTATTTATTATTTGTCATAGCAAATCTAGAGTGCAAATATGCATCAAAACGAGTGCAAATATGACACATTATTACACACTTCTTACTGCGCGCTAGGAAAAACAAAAAACAGTTTCAAAAACTTAGTTTTAGGAGAAGATTACTGTCGTATAATAAACAATTTATTCAGCGAAAAGTTGTGTAATACGGCTGGGCATTTTTACTCATCAGTTTTTATTTTTTCTCGCTCGAAAAAACAAAAACTGACTCGTAAAAAATACTCAGCTGTATAACACAACTTCACGCTGAATAACCTCTGTATTTTACTGAAGGTTATATAATAAATTAAATATAATCATGCACTTTTGTGTTTAGAATGGTTCTCACAACAAACAGAGTTCTCAAGCCATCTTGCAGAAATGGAAAAACTGGAACTTGCAAAATGCCTAGAGAAGTTCTACCTCGGTGCTAGACAAAAAGATGGAGTTTATTACAAAGCCAACACTCTAAGGAGCATAAGGGCAGGTCTGGATCGACATTTGCAAAGCCCAGAACTAAAAAAACCCTTCAGTATCATAACAGATCCAGAGTTCCTACAGGCAAACAAAGCACTAGATGCTTTTGTAAAAACACTGAGAAATCATGGTGACATTGCTGGAGTAGAACACAAGGGAACACTCACCCGGGAAATCGTTGAACAGCTTTTCAAGCGTGGTCAACTTGGTCCATCTAACTCTAAAAATCCTACTCAGCTCCAGAACACTGTCTGGTTCTACATTTCTCTTTTTTTCGGCAAAAGAGGACGTTTCAGTTTGAGTGAAAACCAAAGAAAAATGACCAAGAAAATGCTGGTTCTGAGAACAACTCCCTGTGGTCAGCAGTTTTATGAAATTGACCGCAGCGTAGCTGGTGCCCTGCCAAGTACAGAAAACCACCGGCGTGGAATCAGAAATGACACAGAATGGTCCAATGCAAAAATGGTTGAGTGCCCAGGTTCACCTAGATGTCCAGTTGAGACCCTGAAAAACTATTTCCTTCATTTACATCCAAATGCTGAATTCTTCTTCCAGAAACCTCGAGTGCTCTGTGCTGCAAAGTTCAACCCTGAAGTTAACCAGATATGGTATTGCAATTCTCCACTAGGTGATAGGTCCTTGGGTGAAATGATGAAGAAGATGACATCGAGAGCTGGCATCTCTCCATATTTGACCAACCACAGTATCAGAACGGCAAAAGTGACGGTGCTTGGAGAAGCATATGTTGAAGCCGATATCATAGGAGCAGTAGTTAGTTTCATGACATTATTATGAAATCTTGGCATAAAGTGATAGGTCTTTCATACACATAGTTGATAGACCCTTTGTAAGTAGCTCATGTTAGTTTATTTTTGGTAAAAACGTTTTTTTTTGTTTTCATAAAGCTGTTGGCCACAGAAACGGCATCAAAGAAGTATAAAGTATGGAAAGCAAAAAGGTCAACATTCAAAATTAATTTACAAATGGTGGTATTAATTAGATGCCATCCCCTAAGTTTTTTTTATGATTCGTTAAGATTTTGTCAAATTCCTTTTACCTGTTTTCTTAAAACAGAAAATCTTGCTAGTTCTTCAGTATATATAGCAGTTTTCTTTATTTTCTGATCGTGAAAAATCATTTTTTTTTTATATTCCAAGCAAAATTGTATACTTCAAAAGCAATCTGCAGGGAGTCAAACATGCTGGTCACAATGGTTGTAAATTGTTCTGAGCTAACTGTCAATGAAATTGCAATGGCCTGAAGGAAGTGTTTTTATTTGCAAATACATGTAGAACATCGGGTTTGATTGTAAGAACTTTTTAAGGGCTGCTTTGTTTGTAGTGGGATATTTCCTGCTTTTTGCTTACATCTGCCTGTCACCTCTTCCTGGTCATCAATAATAGGTGACCATGAGCACTTCCATGAAAACATAAAATAAAAAGTTAACATTAGATCTTTCTTATACAGTAAAAAAATGTCAGCGCTGCCAAATGATCTACGTGTATGACAGACCTATCACTGACTATGTTGTTATTGTGGTAAAAATAGTTTAACTACAAACCAATTTCTCAAAATATGATTGTATAATTATTTTTAACACAGTTGAACCTCAATGTGGGAGCACCTGTGACCACACCTCTCCTAAGTGATCACTTTTCCAAAATACCAAAAATGAAATTGTTTCCAGACAAATCAACCTCTTGTAAGCAACTGGTAGTTTGAATCTGTATATCATTTCTAACCCCTGGTAAGCGACTGGTCACTCGTCTTTATTTGTTTGTCACAACAGCAGCAAATTATTTATTGAATAATGCGATACAGTACGAAACATTACAAAACAGTACAAAATTGACCATTGCAATATTTTTCTCCCCATATTAGGTTCTTTTTACTTTGAAATAATACTACAAGGTTGAGATGTGGTCTGACATCGGGTAAATGAGCAACCACCTCAAGTGGCTTTGCATTTTTGGAGGTTGCTTGTAAAACAGGAGTTCAAATGTATAAATTTTACAAGCTTTTGACTTGTTTTGCTGTTAAAATTTCAATAATAAGTATGTTATTATGAGCACAGTGATATGTTACATGTGTATTTATTTAATTTTTTTGTCCTGTCTCCTCCAGACTCTCAGCATTGACAATGCTGCACAACGACAAGAAAATGTGGAAGCCCGTCACACAAAAGCAGTTGTTAGTTTTGTGAAATGTTATCCTTTTTGTACGGATTAGCACAATAATAGATATCATTATAGTATTAATTTTGATATTTTTGTTTTCTCTCTATCAGATTCCCAGTTTTGACAATGCCGCGAAAGGGCACGAAAATGTAGAAGTTCATCACATAAGAAAAGTAGTTTTAAATTTTTATTGCTTTTTTTGTTTGTGTTGGTAAAAATAGTGTAACTACAACCTAAACATGATATGATAAAAAACATTTTTTATCAGATTTTTTTCAAGCTTTTGACTTTTTTTTTGCTTAATTAGAATGTTAGTCGTTATTATCAGGCTTAGCACAATAGTATTTTAACTTTTTTTGTCTTGTCTCCTCCAGACTCCCGGTGTGGATAATGCTGCAAAAGGACAAGGAAATGTGGAAGCGCATCACATAAGAGCAGTAGTAAGTTTCCTATACAGTAACATACGAAATCATGACGTAAAGTGATCAATAGGTCTGTCATTCACCATTAAATGGTGTATTTTGTATCAGCAATTATTTCATTGAATATAAATTGTTTTATAAAAACAATATATATGTGAACAATTGACTATCTATCCATGTGGCTTGGTAGCTCAGTTGCTTTTTCAACAGCTTAAGTTGATAGCACACTGTAAGGATCAAATTTCATTCATCCTGTTATTTCATTCTTGGTAAAAAGGAGATTTTTTTAATTTCATGAAGATGTTGGCCACCACAAACATCTCCATGAAAACAGAAAAAGTGTACTGATCATTGACAGAATGTGGCCAACACTTCCAGGAAAAACATAACATGAAAACAGAAAATATGTCTTATAACACAAGTAAAATATTAGGTTTCGGCACTGCCAAATGATCTATGTGATAGACCTATCACTTTATGTTGTGTTGGTAAAACCAAGGTGATAACTTTTGCAAGGTTTTTATTTTTTTGCTGAATTACATGAAGCATTTTTGTCCTTTTAACTTGTGAATACATGATGCATTGAATGAATTATAACAGATGGTGACAAATATGCTCAAATATTTTCACTCCTTCCTTCCATCACTCAGTTGCTTTCACATATATTTCAGGGCTGTAGCCAGCATTTGGAAGAGGGGGGTTCCAAAGCTCCCGAGAGCACCACAGATGCGAGCTTTTAGGGGGTTCCGGGGGAGGGGGGGGGGGGGGGGGGGGGATTTGAAAAATTAGGTACAAGTCTGAGACTGCATCTTGGCATTTTGAAGGCAGTTTGACATGACAGATTTGCCATTTACTCAGCTAGGGTATCAGAAAAAAGAAGGCGCCATGGATGCTTCTGTGTAAAGATGTCAATTGTTGCGCTAATGTCATTTGCCTACTGTAATGTATTCATTAGAGCAAGTCCAGACTCTAGCTCGCTGGTCATGGTCGCCTTCAAGTATGTCTTTAGCCGGTGCAATGTACTGAAAGATCACTTGCATTCTGCTGAATCAGATGTAATTGGCAACGTGCATAAAATTTGCAGCAACCTGTGTACATTTGGATAGAATTCACGGTCACATTCTGCCAAGGCCTGAACTGCAATGCTGGGTAGTTCTTGATCCGCTGGTGTACTTAGTCATTTGCGCTGCCAACAGACGATTTCTACATCGACAACCTAGACTGATGGAAAGTCATCTGCATATAGTGCTGCAAAGCAGCTTGCACAGGGTTTCCCTCTTGAGAAACTAGACAAAAATGCTCAATCCCACATCGCAGGCTCATGTACACAAGAGGCCCGTAATACGCATCCTTTTATCATTAACCCCCAATATAACATTGGTGCCTTTTTTACTTATTTTTCTTAAGAAGCGGAGATCTGATCCGGCTGAAAGGGGGGTTCCAGTCATGTTTTTCCTTTGAAAATATGCTATGATCAGAATCCTAAAGCAAACACCAGGAACCCTCCCCTGGCTACGCCCCTGTATTTTACCTGTTCCAAATACGATAGGTAATGGTCACCTGCCTTACCCGTGGGGATGGCATTGGAGGGAGGGGAGGGTGGGGAGTTGGACACAGAGGTGTGGGGGGAGGGGTTGGTCGGTGGAGAAAAATGCATAGGAGAGTGGAGGGTTTATAAGCGGTATTTAATTTTTGTTGTCTTGTCTCCTCCAGACTCTCAGTATTGACAGCACTGGAAACGTTACTCAAATGGATGATAGTGAAACAGTTCATGTGTGGACGCCACAATCTTTTGAACTGTATAAGAAACTTTCACTTGACTTAATGGAGAATGGAAATGCAGACTGGGTAGAACACATGGATGATTCAACCTCTTTACAAAATGGTGAAAAGAGACTGTTCACTAAAGCAGTAATCTCAGAATTCCCGGGTAAATTCTTTGAATATCAGTTTTTCGTCAACAAGAAGGAGCAGAGATTGATAGGTGTCATTCAGTTTGGACCATATACCCAAGGATCACCGGGGTAAGGGTCACTTCTCATGAAATTTATTTTTCATTATTTTCACACACAGCAAAAATCTTGAATTGTTGGATCGAGTATTCAAACATCAGCCTTTCAGAGTTTTTTATTACAGTGCTAGATCTCAAGACATTCTGTTGGGCTTCAGGTAGTGTGTGTCACGAGTTGGCAAGGTTAAATTAACTGTATGTATATGGATGAAAACCAAATTAATGTGTAATGGAATGTTAAGTCCAAGAAAAGTTGTGAAAATTAGTTTTCAATAACCTGGCAACTAACCCAACAGGTTAACTTTGAGATAAACAAGAGCAGCATGTTGAGTTCAAAAGCAAAATTTAACCATGAAGAAGAAGGATTAATATATGTCTCTTTAATTCTTCCTAAAAACGTTTTAAATGACCACTGCTGAAATCCTCATAAAAGAACAAATTTTGAACCCCAAGAACAGTTTGTACTCAAATGCCCTCTTTTTTTGCCATGAGGGCCATTAATTGTTCATACCATGGCCTGCTATTGGTCAAATCTTGTGATGCACAGCACCCTGTTGGGCCTTGTCAGCTGGCAGGTCATTGGTCATGTGACCATTATTGTGTTGTTCCAGAAAATATCCATACCTCTCCCATGGAAGGTTTTCTGGTTTGGACTTCCCCCCCCCACCCCTCTAATAATTCCTCATGCGTTCCTTTAAAAACTATAGCTTTTGAGCCCCCCTCCTCCTTCTCTTGCAATTTCAAATAAACTTCCATGGGGGAGGTATGGACATTTTCTAGAACTACACATTGTCATAAAAGTTGTATTCATTAATCATACCAGGAACTACTACACAACTTTGCATCATAATCTGTATTTACTTCATTGTGGTTCTGCAGCTCTGACAATATTGATTTGTGTGGCCCACTGTTATTAGGTGTGTTCATCAGGGAGCAAGTGCATCCATGATGGATGCTGCTATTGGCATCTGTGTAAACCTATGCTACCCACACTGTATCACATGTTCATTGTTCACAGATTACAGAAGGTAAGGGGGGAGAGGAGCAGGGGGAGAAAAACAGTGGGATGAGGAGTAGAGGGGAGAAAAACAGTGGGATGAGGAGCAGGGGGGAGCAGGGGGAGAGAAGCAGTGGGATAAGGGGGGATGGATGAGGATGAGGAGCAGGGGGAGAGATGCACTGGGATGAGGAACAGGGGGAGAGGGGAAGGCGGAAGAGGAGCAGGGGGTAGAGAAGCAGTTGGAAGAGGAGCAGGGAGAGAGATGCAGGGTGATGAGGGGCAGCGGGAGAGAAGCATGGGGATGATTAGCAGGGGGAGAGGAGGAGGAGGAGGAGGGAAGGTAGCAGGGTGCATAGAGAGAGGAGGAAGGGAAAAAGGAGCAGGGGGATGAGAAGCATGGGGATAAGGAGCAGGGGGACAGGAGGAGGGGGAAAGAGGAGCACGGTGCATAGGGAGAGAAGCAGGGAGCATAGGGCCAGGGAGAGGAGGAAGGGAAAGAGGAGCAGGGGGGTGAGAAACATGGGGATGAGCAGCAGGGGGAGAGGAGGAGGGAAAAGGAGCAGGGCACATAGGGAGAGGAGGAGGGAGCAAAGGGAAAGGAGGAGTGGAAGGAAGAGTAGGGGGATGAGAGACATGGGGATGAGGATCAGGGGGGGAGGAGCAGTGCGCATAGGGAGAGAAGGAGGAAGCATAGGGAAAGGAGGAGTGGAAAGAGGAGCAGGGGGAGGAAGAGGGAAAAGAGGAACAGGGGAGCTGGAACCTCCAAAAAAAACACAGCACATAAACTAGTCCTCTCCTAATTTTTGAGGTCTGATGAATGTTTTTTTTTTTCAGTTTTCTTCCATTGGGTTCTACTGCACTGGTTGAATCCAAGGTTGACAAGGTGGAAGGAAGAAAGATTTTTGGTTCAGCTGAGCTAAAGTCACCAGATGGCAAAGTGACATATGTTATATCCAGTGCATTGTTTATTCAACTGGATCCACAGGGCGGAGGTAAAGATGTTATGGATAAATAAATTTATTGATAAAACGAATTTTGGAAACTTACCTGAGATCTTCTTGGATTGTCTTTTAAATTATTGCTAGTTTTAAAATACAGAAAGTCTTTCCCTTTGCCTTTCTTTTTCTGCTTGACACGATTTTCCATATTTTTACACTTTGTTGAAGGTTCACAAAAATTGAACTCACAAAAGCTAAATACACTACACTGTTTGGATGGGATGCTTTGCACTTTTCTCAGTTTGAAAAGAACCCCTTAAAGTAGCTTGCAAACAAGCCCTCTTAAAGGGGTGCGGGGGGGGGGGGGGGGGGGGGGGGGGGTCGGTTGGGGGTGGTATGGGAGTGGAGGTAGGGGAAAGGGAGGGAGATCGGAGAGAGAGAGCTCCTCTCTGATCTGCCACCCCACTCCCATCCTCAAGATAGCTTGCTCGCAGACTATCCAAAAGGTACCAGAATCTCGTATTAAGGGCATGGCAAAAATTATTTTCACCCCTAACAGTATTTTGCTTGTGCTGAGAATTATTTTTAAAATTATTAGAATTATTGCCCCGCATGGGACAAAGTTTATAACTTGGCCTTACTTTGCCGAAAGAAAGAGACAGAAATATTCCATTTCATTGAAAATTCAGCTGACCAAGACGTTTTCCTTGGCAAAGTTCCGCATAAAGACCCTGTATGAATCAATATGAATTTCTTTATGGTTTAGAAATAAAAACAAGTATCGTTGGAGGTCATGCACTGGCGTTCTTTTTTTTTTTGCTCTTTTTTTGTCTTTCTTTAATATTACAGTCGTGATTATTATTATTATTGTTATTATTGAACTCATTTTAGCTTACCCCAATGTTCAAGTTCAACAAAACGAACAAATGAGAAGTTTACAATCTTCGAATACCCAGATATCAAGTGATGGATTCAGTGGGAACTCCACGGACACCACCGAGAAAAAGGCAAGCATCTAAAAAGGCCATTTACATAGGCGATTGTTTTGTTTGATTTTAGCGGCGATTTCAAAGGCGGCTTAAAATTCGCTGCGGTTTCTTTCGATTGGTTGAGAGCGGAGCGCATACGATGTACTCATAAAAATGGCTGCGAAGAACCCACAAAGGATCTTTGACACGGTTTATGCTAAGTTTGCGCAATCAGTTTGCTGTAAAATCGCCATAAAATTGCAGCGAAAATTACCCGTAGTTTATACATTTTAACTTTGTATTTTTAAATGAATCCATCCCATCCCATCCACGATTAGAAATCGCCTTCGCATCAAAAGTGATACGTATAAATTCTGCTTAACGGGACACTGTTCCGCCGAAATAACAAATTTTAACTTGGCCTTATTTCCATGTTATATCGCCAAGTGTCAGCAAATATACAACTTAAATGGATAAAAATATTCTTTAGAGCAAAACAGAAGCAGTAGTTTAGAGATAAAGTGCAGGATTGCAAGGATTGAAGTGGATTACAGTTTATCAATTTTGATTTCGTGACAGGCGGTCAAGAAATCAAAATTGCCATTCTTGTGGAATTTTGAGTTTTTTTATCTGTTATTTCGTCTGTTTAGTTAACGTTTCTTTGCTTTCATCGCTTTTTCACTGACTTTTGGCCATTTTTTCTTCCTTTTTCAAGGTACACAATTTTTGGTCCTTTTTAACCGTTTCTCTCTCTTTGTAGATGCGCATACGTTCAACCATTCTACAGCAACTAAAGGAGCTGAAGGCTTTAAAAGACGACGGTGTTCTCACGGAAAATGAATTTGTATCACAAAAGGAGAAGCTACTGACAGAATTGAATTCTCTCTAATTAAAAAAAAAAATAATAATAATTCAACAACTCAGTTATGACAAAATACTCCGTATGTTAAATGTAGTTTCTGGTGTCTGAACTGGGTAATAAGAGAAAAATCATTTTTCTGTTCAGTTTCCATGCAAAATTGACATGCCACGTCGTTTCCCTCGATCCAGTTTTTGTTTTTTGCAAAACGTTCTTCGCATAGCATAAATTTTATCCATAACAATAAATCAGTTTGCGTGCTCTTGGATCTGAGGAATAAAAGCCGACTGTTCGCAGTGTACATAATGTTTTGACTGTATGGTGAAACAGATATAACTGTTTGGGTGGGATAACCGCGTTATCTGAGATAAAAAAAAAGAGAGGAAAAAACAGTGGTTTATTTGCCAAGAGAAAATAGTCTCTTTTCAATATTCCTTAGTAAGTTCTCACTAAGTGGCTAGCACAAAAAATAAAATAACATGTCATATATTTGTATAGCATTGTATGATAATTTGTACAAAATTGTAACTTTTTAAATATTTTACCCGCATAAATGTTATGTACATCTTTGAAGACTCAAGTCGTGTACAGTAATATTTACTTTCACTGTATCTATTTTGTATTGTAAAAACGGTATCAAAATAAAGATAAAGTTTTAATTCTCCACTAAATGTTCAGTTTTATAGAATGAGAAATTGTTTTCCGCCGCTGTTTTAGTGAGTTCTCCCAAACTTCAACTAATAATCTGCCATGCGCATTTCCCTCTCCTGTTAAGGATTTGCAGCTGGAAATTAAGAATTAAGGTCGGCATACATGGGATTAAGCGGACCACGAGGAGACTTGTTACAGGGACAGGCTGATTTGGCCTTTGTTTGGTTTATTCCGGCACACTTCTTAAAAGACGCATAATGCGTCTCAGACACACTGTGCGTCCTACACGAATCATGCGTCAAGAATAACACGAGACGCATAAAACAGACAAACTTGTTCATTTGGGACCAGGTTTGGGACTATGCTAACGTTTTTTTTTGTGTTGTTTTTCTGATCTATTTCTTAGCTCAGTAAACACGGTTTGCGGTGCTATTATTTCGTTTTCTTATTTATTTGACAGCCACTGTACATGGGGAATTGAAGCTGTGCATTAACTATCATTTGACTGTATCTCCGTTTTATTGAGCATTTTTGCGATTAAAAAAACAAACATCCGAAACAGTTGGTTTTCAAAATTGCTCAAATAGAGTAATGTATTTTTCGTACAAAACCAGATTATGCTGCTGCTCTCTCCCGCAACAAGTAAAACTATTTGTCATTTATAGGTGGTTATATGTTACGTCATCGCCGCCATGCTGGTGGACATAAACAATAGTTCTCTCATTAGCTCCTTTTGTTCGTCCACCAGCATTTGTTTGTTTCACTATTGTTATCTATGTCTCTAGAGATTGATTGCAAACCACCTATTGTTTTGGTTAGCGCTTCAATGTATGCGGGTATTATGATACACTTCAATGGCACTACTTAGAGAACTTACGGGAAAAGGAAGAGACCGCTGACAACAGTAACTGCCAACGAAACGACGTAACACGTAACAGCGACAGGGCTGAAAAACGACTGCGCATGCGTGTATTTGACGCCGTGATCGGCTCGACGTGATTTTGTTTTTCAACCGAACAAAGAATCTTCGTAGAGCAATACCGTCATTCTGCAGTTATTTTTGTCTCCTTCTAGTTGTTGTTTTTCCCGACGCGGTTAATTTGTGTTCCTACAGTCACACTTTAGTGGTCCTGTTAAAACATGGAGGTTAGAAAACTGATAAAAGGTAAGAAATTTTAAAACATAGCATCATTGCTCCACGAAACTTGAATCTTATGAGCCGATGTCATGTAAGCATATATTCATTCCTTATCCTAATTTCGATAATTAATGTGGCCTTTTAGCATCAAAATAGGGAACAGAAAACACAAAGGAAATTAAATTAACGTCGTCTTAACTTATCGACTCAAACAACCTTTCTCTGCTGGGAAAATATTAGCTTGTTCATTTCAAGTTTATGGCGCCGGAGATTCAAACTCTGCGAGCAGAGCTATAAATATACATTTGTGTAAGCTTAAGTTAAGCTTAATATGCTGCAAACTTCAACTGTTCCGATAGAAAATGAATACAAGCAGTACCGAAGAAAATTCCCAGTCGCATATCAGATTTTATTGGATCTGAAATCGTAATTATTGATTAATAACATAAACTTTAATAAAGTAACCCAATTTATTAATTTACACGACCCACAAGCTGTATTTAACTGCTGTAAATCCAAACAAGAAAAAAGCAGAGTAAAACACAATGAAAAGGCATCAGATCAATAAAAAACAGCCAGTGAAATGCTGACTTTGGAACTTCTCACGTCTGGTGGTGATCCATAAGCAAGCGCTGCTTCTCTCGTTCAAAACTTCTTCTTTTAGAGACAGCTGTTTTCTAAATTCATTAAGGTAAACATACTTCAAGTATACAGTTTTTGTCTAAACATATAAAGAATTTGTTAAGAAAAGGGACGGAAGAAATAAAAATATATCAATTTTTATACATTTCATTTAATTATTTATTAAAATGTTTTTTTACTTAATTTTATTTTTGTAATATAAATCTGATTAATTTTATTAGTAAAAATGTGCTTACTTTATAACCTCTTATAAAATGTTATTATATTGTTTACAAAAGCAAGACACATTTTGCAAACAAAAATCAGTTAATAATGACCATACAATCTATCATGTAATCACTGATTTTGTCCATTTTTGTTCGAGTTTTATGAAGAAACCATAATAATAGCATAAAATTATGCGGGGCGGGTCATACTTAGACAGGGGATGGAAGAGGACAAAAGAGAAGAAAGAAAACAGCTAATGATATTGGTTTTATTTTTTTGGCTCTTTAACAATCGTACCATATTTCCTGGAATAATAGCCGAGGGCGATTATTAGTTTTCACTCAACAAAGAGGCAATTATTCGAGGGGAGGCGACTAATGGACTGAGGCGGTTATTTCAAATATTGCTCGCTGGAAGTGCTAATGTGCTAATAGTAAGAGAGTTCCAAAAAATAAATGAAAGAGTGACAAATACATGTGTGTCACTATATTTGAAAAACTATTTGAAACTGTGCTTTTGTGACTTTTCTGTGATGATTGTTATTGTAATGATTAAATCAAAACTTGTTTCCTACACAAGAAGTAAAATTCTTAACCTGACTGGGAGGAGGTGAAACAAATCAATCAATCAATCAATCAATCCTTTATTTAACGTGGTCAGTACGCTTAGCTTAAGAGCTAGTTTCCAGGTATGCCACGAAAATAATGAAGATAAAAGATACAAAATAAAACTTCATTAGAAGTGTATAAATTTAAGATAAGCTATAATTAAAAAACAAGAAGAAGGGGATGGGGGGGGGGGGAGTTAATTGAGGGAGGTCATTATTTCAAATATTTCCACCAAAGAGTAGCAATTATCTGAGGAGGGTGATTAATCAAGGGACGGCTATTATCCTAGAAAATATGGTCCAAATTATTGGGGGCAGATGTAATGTATGGGGGGGGGGGGGGGGGGGGGGACTTCAGATCAATAAAAAACAGCCAGTGACATTGTAATGGTTTTATTGTATGCAAGACTGGCAGTATTAGTCAGGGATAGACAGTGGTTGTAAATAAAAAGATATTAATGTATTAAAAAAATGTTATAATAGTTTCTTTCGGGAGGGTGTACAGGCAGGAGCATAGGGTTAAAAAATGTGAAGGTTTGTCTTAATATCTAACTTATAATATGTGAAAGGCAAAATAGTAATATAGACTAGCAAAAATGCTGACATGCATTTTTATTACCCCATTCAGGTGGATGAAGGACTTGCAACCTATTCCAGGAAAGCAGTGTAAAAGACAAGCACTAAACAGCTGACAAAAACCACTTTTGTATTAATATATTTAATAAAAAATAAAAATTTTAATAAAACCACATGCTGTACTGTTTGATTTGGTTACCAGAGAAAGGGGAATCCCCCTTTATTAAAAAGATATTACATATTGTCCAGTTTTGTATTCAGTCCATCAACCAATCTGCCTCTAGTCAAACAAAAACCAATAAAAAACGGGTTTCAGCAGGCTTCAGCAAAAAAAAGATAAAGATAAAGAGCTTTATGTCAAACATGTTTTTCTTTAGCATGATCAATAAAATATAAAAGTAAGACATCACCCTTTCAAGAGGATTATAACCTTGTACATTTTGGAACAGCTCATCTACTGTTTTGTAGCATTGTTTGTACCACCTCACACCAGAATGATAAGCAGGTACATGGGATCCAATACGGTCAAACATTGGAAAACTTCTTTCCGAAATATTTTGGCTGTGTTGCTGGTTTGAGTGGACAGGCGCAAAGGCTGTTGGTTTCGATTGGTTTCTCGAATATTCCTCCCTGTGCCGCGTACAGGCTCAACCATCCGTGTTTCCGCCAACATATCTCGAAAAAGTCGAACTAAATCTTCTCATTTTCCCTCTATAATCTTATCCTGTTCGAGTCTTCTTGTGGAACCAGCAAGTTTGTCCATCGGAAAATTCGATAAATTGGGATGAGAGTTGAAGCAACCCGCACAACCTGCATTTCGCGCCGCGGACTCGTCACTTCGCAGAAAATTTTCAAGCGGTGTACAGCAAAAAAAGTTTGGTGTACAAAACATACGTTGTGTCTCTTCAACTGGACTAACTGTTATGAAAGTTTCGAGCTAAAGTTTGCAGGATAACTCTTGATCTGCAAAACAAACGTAGCAGCTTTCACATTTTTTGGAGTGCCGCGAAAATTTACTCACGAACGAGCGGACTCGATAACGCTTTTCAACACGAGAACAATTTTTTTAAACGTTCAACACACCCTAATTTTTCTTAAAATAGAATTTTTTACTCGAAAATACTGATAAATTTATTATCTTTTTAAAACTGACCTTATCTTTTGAGTTTAAATCCCAAACTACTTTTTCTCCTGAATTGCAGTCATTTTGAACCCCCCCGCGCTTGAGCCCACGTTCATTGCCGCGGGCCACTGGCGCGTGCGCAGTCGTTTTTCAGCCCTGTCCGTAACAGCCGTATAAAACAATCACTTTGTGGAGCACTGATGAAAGAATTTCATTATTTTACGTCAGATTGGACTTAAGAGTGTATTTATTGCAGGTATTCATGCTGTAGTTTGATTGTGTTTTGAAGTAGCAAGACGTGGTCTAAAAAATGGCAAACTTCGTGCATCGCATGACACAGCCCTTGTCACGCATCGTCTCATATTATGGTGCTACAAATTTCTTAACCCCATCAAGACCAGCAATCAAGCTGTCTTTGAAAAGACAATTGTCTTGCTTGAATGTTAAGTCGCTTGTACCAGCAAAAATGTCATATTGTAGATGTCATTTAATGACGACGTCACTTCAGTCGTGCAAGGTTGTTCAAGGTCATTCGTCGCGTTTTTTAGAAAGTTCGACCTGCAGAGTTCGATTGTTTTCTTCTTCCAGTTCTGTTGACCACGGATTCTCGAAGGTACGAGTCTTACATATCTTTCGATTGTTACTTAGCGTGAATTCCATACCTGCAAAGACGTTCGAGTGTAGTCCTGAGGAATATGGACTTCTCGAATCGGAATGTGTCTTTCATTCGTTACGTAATCCGCCGGCATAACCTTAAGTAAAATTTGGAAATTTCTTTAAAATTATACACCTGAAACATCTAAAGCCATTATTCATGCTTTTGAAAGGCTAAACTACAGAATACAGGGCCACTCATCGACACTTGATTTCTGCAATGCTTTGCTGTATGGGCTTTCAAAATATCTACTTCATTGACTTCAGTGTGTTTTGTACTATGATGCAAGACCAGTCAGTCCAGTAAATATGACCTTGTCACACCACTCCTCGTTCACCTTCACTGGCTACCATTAAAACAGCATGTCAATTTTAAGATTCTGTTGGTTGACAACAGACAAGCACCATGCTCATTATACCACAGATCTTTTATTCACTATATCACTGATCTTTCGTTCTCGTTGTAAAACCAATGTTTTTAATCTGAAAACTCTTTTTGGTGGGTATTTGGAACCCATTGCCTGATGACATGAGATGACGTTAAGCACATGGTTTAGCACTACTACAGTGAACAGTTTTAAGTGCATGCTAAAGACTTCCTCAAGCCTTTGATAAATGTTTAGTTTTATTTCTATATTTGCATGCTTATTTTCTACTTTTTTTTTACATGTAAATTCCAATATTGTAAGGTGCTATTAATTGAGCCCTTGGGAAATAGTACATTATCAATTCATCATCATTGTTATTGAAGTTTGTGTCTTAAAATTTAGGGGTAATCATGGTCAAATCGTCCTTGTGCTACATGCTTGGCCAATTTGAAATTGCCCCCCCCCCCCCTCCCTGCTGCTTCTGCCTCCTATAAATATAAATCATTTTGTAATGAGTTTGGCTTAGTTTTGCAATGAGATAATTAGGGCCTTCTTTTCTTTACAAATGGGGAGGTGGGCTAGCTGTCCTGGGCCTCTTCCCACTACAATATAAGTGTTGTTGAAGTGTATCTTTTTATAGTTTCAATTGAAACTTTGCCACCGGCATCGAATTTCCCACAATCAGGTAATGTGTTAATTTTTCAGTAAAGAACAGATGCTGTAGGTAAGCTTATTTATCATTCATTTTTTTAACCACTAGCTGTCAGTGGTGACTATGATTTTAATTTTTTATATGTCTTGTCTTTTCCAGACTCTCAGTTCTGACAAAGCTGCAAAAGGCGCTCAAATGGGTGACAGTGAAGCAGACAGTTCGGTTAATAGCTGGACACCAGAATCTTTTGAGTTATACAAGAAACTTACAAGTGACTTAATAGAGCATGGAAATGGAGACTGGATAAATCACAAAACAGCTTTATATAATGGCGAAAAGAGACTGTTCACTAAAGCAGTAATCTCAGAATTGCCGGGTAAATTCTTTGAATATCAGTTTTTCTTCAATAAGAAGGAGCAGAGAGTGAAAGGTGTCATTCAGTTTGGACCGTATACTCAGGGACCACCTGGGTAAGTGAAAATAATATTATAGACCCAACTGTGGAATGAAATGCAAAAAAAGTAATTAAAAGAGCTTAGTTTGTAGACAAGAGATCAAGATCTGAATTTTAAATTTCCAGCGATTTTGGTTGTTATTAATTTTGTTGAAAATTGGCAAATTTTTGCAGAAAAAAATGCAATGTAACAGACTATCACAGGTGTGGCAAAAAGCTTGGCTAATTTGAACTGATTTCACTAAAAAGCATTGATTTGTACGGTGTTCTCAGGTACGTACATGGGGGAGCAAGTGCTTCCATGATGGATGCTGCCATTGGCATTTGTGTGAACAAATGTTACTCAAATTGTGTCACAGCAACATTGTCCATGAACTACAAAAGGTAAGATGAAAGATGGAATTAGATAATTAACAGAAAATCTACACTTAAGGGGTACTGAATTGTTCGAGATAATGAGAAGTTTGAGTCATGAATTTCAAGCAAGAAGTATGTCACAGGAAGGTTGCATGAATCAGTACCACATGAGCCACAGGCAATCCTCCCTGCTAGAACTTTACCTGTTTTCTGTAGCATGTAACATAAAAAGTATTGGTACTGTAACTTCCCCCCTGGATGGAATGCTGCTCCATCGCAGGGTTGCCTACATCATTATGTCGCGCCGGCACCCCCAGGGGGGGGGCAACCCGGATTTAAAGTGATCGGGACATACGTGCGAATGGGGCAAAATTCAATACCCCCAAAAAATCCCCAGGGCTTCCAGCCAAACCCAATAAAATCCACCGAACCAAAATGAAACCCCAAAAAATCCCATCCTGAATTTTCAAACCGTAAAAATACCCAAAAGGGATTAAATGATATAACAAGTTTGGTTGTACCACATTCCTAGCACTACACGGGCACTACACATGGCAATTCTTTACCACAAATCTTGATATTATATACCCAAAAATGCAAAATTACTGAAATACGCCCAATCTGCTCACAATTCATAACTTACATGTGTAGTTACAAACACAATGGAGAATTGAGAATCTAATCTAATCTCTTCTCAATTTATCCCTAGACCTCTGTCTTTTAGTTAGTTTCTGCTCTCTTATTTATTTCTTTTTAATGTCATATTGTAATCAGTTTTGTTTAATGTTGAATAAAGATGTTTGTTGGAAAAAAAAAATTGTAATTTTATACCCAAAAATACCAAAATGTTCTTACCCAAAAAAATCTGGAATCAAATATTTCAAATCCCCCAAAATCCTTCTCACATCCCTGTCACTTTAAATCCAGAGTACCCCCCCCCCCCCCCCCCCCCCCCAATGATATGCAAGCACAACCTCGTTCCCAGGACCTTTACCCTGGCTTGGGGGCGGGGCGGCACCCCGCCCCCAAGCCAGGGTAAAGGTCCTGGGAACGAGGTTGATGCAAGCAGTCTTCAGAAACTGGGTTACACTCCTGCTGTGTGGGTGCCCTGTGGCTCATGTACACCTTCACCTTGACCTAGTTTCACTGTAAAATTTTGTAACCATCTCCCATGAAACAACCATACACCCGCAAAATTTCAATTGGCTTTTTCAACTTAGTCGATAAAAGATAAATTGGCTACCATCAAGAGATTTTGAGCATTTGTCCTTTATCATTTGCTCGAACAAAAGGGTTAGTGCGCTCAAAACATCAGCTTTGGAATCTCTTTACAGTAACCAATAATATACTTTTATTATTGACCTTATCAACTCAGTTGATAAAACAAAATTCAAAATTTTCATGTTTCATGAGGGTGGGGTGGGGTACTCCCATATAAGAGCTATATAGGTATGTGCCGCTGTGAAGGGTATGGTTTTCAGGCAGTTTAGTCTGGGATAGGGTATAGTAATCAGAGATTTTTGGTCTAGAACATGGTATCCGGAAAACTGATCAGTTGCGTCAGGAGCCCATCAATGGGCTCCTGGTTGCGTGAAGAATTTAGTCTAGACGAGGTTTACTGGCAAATGGATTTAAAAATTGGTTTGGTGGGCAGTACGGCATTTTTACTGACCCCTGGCATCTTAGACTGTGATAGTGAACACCTTTCTTGAAAATAATGAGTCTGGAATAGGTCTAGGACATGGTAGGGTTTTTCGGTGTTTAGTCTAGAATAGGGTTGCAAAATGCAGCTAAAATGGTCTAGTATAGGTTAAGGGTCTCAGAGTCCCCCAACCCATGCAACACTACGGTTTCTTTAGAAACTAACCCAACAATGCAGGTGGGAGAGGAGCAGGGGGCTTGGCGAGAGGAGGATGTGAAGAGAAGCAGGGGGAGGAGGAGGGGGAAGAGGAACAGGGTAGCTGGAACCTAAAAGAAACACAGCACATAAACTAGTCCTCTCCTAATTTTTGAGGTCTGATGAGTGTATTATTTTTACAGTTTTCTTCCATTAGGATCTACTGCACTGGTTGAATCCAAGGTTGACAAGGTGGAAGGAAGAAAGATTTTTGGTTCAGCTGAGCTGAAGTCACCAGATGGCAAAGTGACATATGTTACAGCCACTGCATTGTTTATTCAACTGGATCCACAGGAAAATAAAGATGTTGCAGATAAAATGAAACAAAACTATGGGAAACCAACATGAAAATTTTTGGATTTACTTTTTAAATTATAGTTTGTTTGAAAATATTGTTTTATTAATTTATTCATTTTAATATGCCTTGTAATAAATGTAAAAAAGTCGGAATAATAATAATAATTGAGTGGTACTGGATAGTAAAAACTAGCATAATTTTTAAACAATGTATATATCGAAAGTGAGACTGAGTTTCGCGGTGTTTACCTGTACAGGTGAATTTTGAAATAATTTTTTTTATGGAAAAATCTCATCGTATGGCATCCTATGGCCACAGGTGTACCATCCTCTATGTGGTGTCCTGTGCATCTTCAATGATTCTGTAATGACCATATCGGCTAGCCTCGCTAAAGGTGAAATTTAGGGATCTTAAAACTGATGAAAATAAAATAAAAACAATCAAAATTAATACCAGTTGTTTAACATACCCACAAACAAATGCGTTTTCAAAAGGAAAATGCATTTGTTAGTCATTTGTTTGTGGGTATGTTTTGGCGGCTCGGCGGCCCGTCAGTCAAGTTGACTGCTGCGCGAGGCAACAAACCAGTAGTAAGCTAGGTGATACTTATACAAAAGTGGCCCTGCATTCTGTAGTTTAGCCGGAAAGACAACTTCATACAAAAAAAAAAAAAACACGATTTAGTGAAATCACTTCGTGAGCTTATCGGTCGGTACAGGAAAATTCAGACGCTCAAGGAACCAATCAGAATGCTCCTCTTTATTGTGGACCAGTTGATAACCAACTACTTCGTTCCCAGGTTTCGCTCCTTGGTCTAGCGCGGTGCGCGCAGTGTTGTGGGACGGATAAATTTGCATCCTTCCACACTCCGCACTAGATTGACCGGCCTGGAGATTAGCCAGATAATTCAATAAGCTGTTGTACTGCAGTGGAAGAGTAGTCATGTTTTGGATTAAAGCCGGGGGGGGGGGGGGGTGGGGGGTAAAAATTTGCAGATTAGTATCTAAAATATCCGCCGTTAGAATTATCGCGGTACCTTTGTTGTTTTAGAATTGGTACCTGTCAGGGGTAAATATTCTTTTGAGCCACGCCCATCAGACAAGATTCTGGTACCTTTTAGGGTGTTTTCAAAAATTTCCGACGAGCACCCGCGTAATTTTTATATGAGAGTCCCTCCCCCCTTCCCGGGATTAAAGCTTGTTCGCATTTGACAAGATGAAAGTGAATCATACGCCACGAGCCGGGCACGAGCGTGAACACGGGGACAAAGACTCGCGGAGAGCTGAGACATTTTTTCTAGGTTCTAATAATGATAGGCGTCTGGCATGAGGTTCAGCACTGGCGAAGTGTCATATGAGGTGATTTAATTAATCGCTTGTGCGTACATTAACCGCTATTAATAACGAGCGGCTGATTTCGCGGAAGGCTTTAATGGGATTAGAATTAAAGGAAACGACTACCAAAACAAAATGAATCAATAAAGAAAATATAAGAATGTTTACGTGTACGCAAGAAATTAAAACGGTAGAAACAAGAACCAGACGTAAAAAACATCACGATACGAGTCGGTACATCGTGAAAAACGGTAGTCACATATCAAAGTGGACCGGTGCATGCATTAACATTAACTGCTAAACGACCGGCTGATTTCGCGGAAGGCTTTAATGAGATTAGAATTTAAAGAAAAGGAAACGATTGCCGAAACAAAATGAATCACTAAAGATTGTATATCCCTCAGTGTTATTGCGGTTTGTTTCAATACTGTCAGTGCCAAATCGAACTCAATAACTTTGTATGGGCGTTGACCATATCTGTTTTTCATTTACAAATGGCGAATTTTTTCAAACTCCTCCGCGAACAATTTCTAACGTCATGTTATGCACAAATATTCAGTTCAAAATTCGAGCAAGTAAAATATTTGCCCATTCTAAACCGGAAATACGACCATTCTGACACCAAAATGCACTATTGTTTTACTCAGTGACGCGCGACAATTTTCAGTGTTGTCAACAACTTTTGATTATCCGGTCAAGTATACACAGTTATCAATAGCTCTTTTTCTTTCCTATGTGGATGCCTTTATCCGCAATATTGCTCATAGCTGCTTCATTATTTAAATGTGTTTTCTTTTTGTCTTATAGCAAACTGTGCCTGAAGGGGTCATTCCCTCTTGTTTTTAATTGGTACAAAATTTCTGTTTCATTATTCGTCAAGTTTATTCGTTTTCAAGACGGTTCTCGATATTTTCAGTGCATCAGTGATCGGGTAAGAAACGCACAGAATTACGCGTTCATTCTTTCCGTATAACGTGCATTTTATTCTCGCAATTTTTATGGTACATATGAAAATCAGAATACGCTAACAAAGCTATGTTGTTTACATTTTCACACAGCACAAGTTTCCAGGTACACATACTTAGTCAAAGTAGGCGACTTCTTTCCATCAGTTTTTGTAATGACCAGAATGCGTTCCAAAAAAACGCGCCCAAACTCAGTCATCGACAGTCAAGTGTGCAAAACTAATTCCTTAGGGCGCGTTTTTGGGCACATATTCTGGTCATTCTGAAATCAGAATACGCTAACAAAACTATGTTGTTTATATTCTCACACACCAAAATTTTCCAGGTACACATAGCCAAAGCAGTGATTCTTCCCATATTTTACGAGAGGAATAGATGCAATATTTTGAGGCATTCTGTTTTTGGAATGGACAGAATATGTCCAAAAGAAACGCGCCCTTAAAGTACTGAATTAATCAAACTGCAAAACATTTGTCTTTCGTGATATTTGTAAACGAGTAGCATCGGAAATAAAATACTGAAAAGCCGTCAGCTAAATCTTCGTTTTGTTTACTGTAACATCTGACGTAGCAAATATGCCGGCCTAAAACACTCAGAAAACAAAAACTAGCATTGAGACGTTGTCCGGTCTCTATGTCTAGGCCAGTCGAATTATTTCCTTTTGCAATTTTTTATCGGGTGTTTTATTCGGAAACATCGCTGTTATCACTGGAATGCAAGTTAAAAAGTTCATACTGAGTTAATTCCTTCCTGCTCAATGAGTTTTAACTCTTTCATTTACAGAGTCAATTATGAAGACATGTACAGTTAACTTTCTAGTCTGTACTGTGGACGAAATTCTATGATGTGACCATTCAAATGAAATCTCACCGGCAGTACTTTCCTGTGGTACTGTTTGTTGTTCTGTACAAGGTGGTTCTAACTTTTGAGTCTGTTGATGAAATCCTAAAGTGTGACCATTCAAATGAAAGCTACTGAGCAGTACTTTCCTGTGTCTGACTGTTTCATTATCCTGTACAAGGTGGTTCTAACTTTTGAGTCTGTGGATAAAATCATAAAGTGTGACCATTCAAATGAAAGCTTTTAAGCAGTACTTTTACACGGTACTATTTGTTTTTTAGTATTTTACAAAATGAAATTTGGAATTTTTCTTGAATTTTGATTTTTGGCGCTCTTGGGAGTTAGAGGGTTAAGACGATTTGAGAATGAAGAGGACTTGATGTATCAACTTTAGTGAAAAATGAAATATTGGTTTTAAAACAGTCATTGTGTTGAAAAGAAAAGCAATTCAGAACAGCAATTTAAATAATACACGTTTAACGGAATCACTGAAGTGTTCGATTCAGTTGCCCTTACGAAAGGCTAATTAACCGTCGCTCGAAACACTAGCCTTTGAATGTCTTTATGGTGGCAGTTTCTTTACGAACTGTCTGTTGATAACATATGGTAAATGATTCGGTGACAGAACCCTATCGTCTCCAAGCTCTGTTCCATTTCGGGAAAACACGGGTGCAGGGCTTTATGGGAAGGAAGGCTCAAAACTTCACACGCGTGCATTACACCCAACCAACGCTTTGAGAGAGGCGTAAATTTAATGCGTGCATTATGCCCAAACAATACTTAGAGAGAGGCGTGAATTTAATAAAAGGAAACTCTCCCCCCCCCCCCCCCCCACAAGTGATTAAGAGACTAGAAGGCTACATGATTTGTGAATGGAAGTATTTAATATTTACAACAAAATATCCGCGCCAATTTTTTAACGTTATAATTTCTATACATTTGTTTTTACATTCGAACAACATCAGACGGACAAGAAATTGACCCTGTTTTTGTGATAAAAGTAAAAAAGTTATCGATGGGCGGAAGAAATTTCTAACAATTATTGAATGTGAAAATAAACCCAGCAAAAGTGACCGAGAAAAAATATTTTCCTATGACTCATGCTATTTATACAATTTATTTTGAAGTTCACCCAAAAACTCTATTGTTCTTGCAATAACAAAACACAACAACAGAACTGTCTATTCTGTGGCTGTGTTAAGTCCTCGACAACCAACTGTCTGCAAAGCCTTGTTGAAAACTGTTCCTTTTTCAAGTGGCTTCTTGTACATGACGCCTCGCAGTGCGATGTATTGTCAATTCAACACGGCATGATGTCTGCCATCTTAAAACAGCGAATTCAAACTCTGTCGGCTGTTGTTTAACTCGTCTCCAATCCTCCTCAGCATAGAGCCAATCTCCCTGGACGCACGATTGTCGTTATTGGCTTGGAGAGTGTCCGCTGACCTGTGCTGAGTGCCGGCGTTGTTTGCTTGAGTGGCGCGGTCACGTGGCTCAATGCGCTTGAAGCTTTTTCTGCGGCTGCTGTTGCGGCGGAGAAGACCTGAGAATCCCATAATGCAGTTTGATTGTTAGGGCTGGAGAACCTTATCAATGAAGGATCTGGAAAATGAGAGAAAGAAAAGCCACATAAGTTAATTATGCAATCCAATATACACTGCAGAAGACAGAGATCGTATTTTGAATCAAAAATTGTTCACATTTGTTTCTCATTAACCAATTTATACAGTACAATACAGTACACAAGAGGTGTTAAACAAAAACCAGATGTAAGAATTATGTCGCTGGCGGAACAATCGGCTGGTTTTGCGGTTAAAATTTAGAGAAAAGGGAAAGATTGCCGAAACAAAATGTACCAATAATAAAATAAAATACAAAGATTACGCGTTTCAATGTACTTGCAGTTTGGTTCAAAACATGCCGCTGCCGAATCGAACTTTGGATTTATAGTTTCTCCTTATTTCGTATCAGGGCGTTGACCGTCAGCCTTTCTCTTATAATTGGATTTGTGAAACTCCTCCACAAACTATTTAACATGGTTGAACACATAAATACAGAGCAGTATTCGAGTAAGTAAAACTCGTTGGCTTTTCTAAATAAACCACAAATCCTACCAACTATGATATTAAAATGAACCGATTGTTTTCGATATGTGACGCACGCGCGACATTTTTGTTGTCAACAACTTTTTATTTTCCGGACGGCTAAATAGTTATCGATTAGCGATTTCGTTCTTCCGTAGGGTCCCCATCTACACAGATCTACTTCAATTTTAATTTAGTTTCTTTGGCTTACGTAGTCTTTTGTGTTACAGCAGGCCTTTTTAAATTTATGCGGTTTACGTCAAGATGATTACGTAGAGTTTTGTTGGCAAGCTGCTACTAAATTGCGCCTGAAGGTGTGATGTTTTATTTAAAAAAATGCTGTTTCATCGTTAGTAAGGTTTTTCGTAGATTTCAAACAGTTCTTAATATTTTCATTGCATTAATCGGTTAAAAAACTCACGAATTGCTCGTTTATTCTTTTATTTGCAAAAAAGCGTGTTTGTGCTCAGCCAAGTGTGCAAAACTTTATCTTTTAAAGTCCTTAATTTAAACTGTGGTATGTTTGTCTTCAAAATTTGTAAACGAGCAGCTTCGGAAATTAAATCTTATATATGAAGCCTTCCTTAACTAAATTAAGTTATTCTTCTTCTGAATTTTATACAGACATGTCTCTGGCGCTGAAAAACTACAATTCTCGCGCTGAGGCGCTGTTCTAGGCCGGTCAATTTATTTCCCTTGTAATTTTTCAACGGGTGTTTTATTCGGAAACATCGCCGTTATCACCGGAAAGCAAGTTAACAAGTTATAGAAGACAAGTTAATTCCTTCCTGCTCAATAAGTTTTAAGACGATTCGAGGATGAAATTTGACTCAAAGAGAGCAATGTATCAGCTTAAAAAGTGAAAAAGAAATATCGGTTTCATCGTTGTCTTGAGTCACTGTAAAAACATTAACTCAACAAAATTTATGTTGCCGGATTAATTAGTACGGACTGTGTAATATCAAAGAATATTTGAAAGTTAAGAATATACAAGTTTTTCTTTTCCTTACTTGATAAATTACATCTATGATGCCTAATTGTGCTAAACAGGATTAAAAAAATAAACCGAATGAGTTATCTCGACAGTCTCTACATGTTTTAGAAATTATCCTACTCAGTTGAACTGTCCGACTAGTAATTAATATCAGATATAAAAAAAAATCAGAGAAAAGAAGGACTGCAAAAGTAACTTAAAGACGATGAATACATATTATTATGCGTTGGAGTTTGGCGACTAGTACTTCCCCGGCAGCAAAGCGTTGGCGAAAATAAAATGGGTTATTTACGGGTCTACTGCTTGAATAATACAGAACGTTTGAGTTTACAAAACCTCACCTCGAAAAAATTAGTTGCTGAAACTGCAAAGGCCGTTCAGGGTCTTTCAACGCTTGCCGTTGCGTAACTAAACCGTTCGATAGGAGAGCAGGTATATAAGTGATTATGTTTAGCTTCGTTCCAGGGGTATCTTATGTTGTGATAAACATATGAGCTTGATAAACCTGTTTATATCTGTTTCGAATGATGTAATGCCTAAGGAACCGGAAAAATGTATTCTTACGTATTTCCGCCGCGTAAAAGATGAGCACAGTCTTTCTTTGATGAAAATAAACGAGTTGTCTGTCTCGGTGAAGAGCTAAATATGCATTTATGCTAACGCCGGTAATATCAGAAAATTCCCTTTCTGATGTCTCCTTTGTTCTCGTCAATATGGCCTCATTTTGACGCATTTCGAAACAATCATAATTATTTTTGCAGCAAAATTGTGCGATCAACGCATGAGTAATGCCCAAAGAATTTCAAACTTGTACATCTGTCCTGCTCCTGGTGTGAACATCTTTACTGATCATGCGTTGAATGTTGTTTGTTATATTTTCTGCGTTTATTTTTGGAATATAGATAAGAAATAATGCAATTGGTGCACGAAACCTCAGCACTGCCTAACTTGACAGATTTTTTTAAAAGCTTCCTAATTCAAAAGCTTATTTTTAAAAATTTCACCTTGATTGAATATCCGCATTATTTTCTACCCTGACCTAACAATTTATTTTAGCCGCAAATCTGCGTTGCCTGGTAACAGAGTCGACATTTTTGCGGTTTTTTCGCCGGCTAAGAAAAGTAACATGCATGTCGGAAGGAAACTGCGATATCGATTTCCAGTCAGAAACAATGGGTTTTCGAATTAGGAAGTTCCACCCAAACTAAACAATACAATAAAACAAAGACTTTTCAGTATAGTTTACTCTTCTGTAAACATTGCTGCGGTTTTAATAGTGAAGTGGGATTATTTGCTGCTGCAGCGCGTCAAAGTAAGAACATAAGCGCGAGTTTTGTTTCTCCTTTGTTCTGGTATCGAGAGGTTGAAACTAAAAAACCTGCCATGGTGTCAAATGACATTTTGCCTCGACTTGTCTTTTCGTTTCCCCAGAACAACCGATTGTGGCGACCGATAGACGAACACTCCGGAAAAATCAAAAAGCTGTTCGGATGCGAACTGCGTTTTGTCAATCAATAGATTCAGGGAGGTCTTTTAAAAAATACAAAACAAAAAAACGCGAAGTGCGCCGCCTCGAGAGCCAGTTAATTTTGGTATGCTATAAGACCTATAACCTATCGTCTTTTCCCGAAAATAATTATCCCTTTTCTAAATCTTCTTTTACGAGTTTAACTTAACACAAGTTTAGAAATTTGTAGTTTAATTTGCCTTTAATGAATAAAACGGTGCAAAATTTGTAATGATTCTAAATTTAGTGGTTACTCCGTCTTACTTGCCATAACAAAACAGGGGAATACCCTGACAGATTATAGAAGCGAAAACAGAATAAATTAACAATGTGTGAAATGAAAATTTTTTTGTTTTAAAAAAAATCGGCCCTTTTCAGCATATTTGTTGTTAGTCGGCGTCTGAATTGTATTTTCTTCGTATGTTTCGGTTCTCTTCTCGACTCTTTTATTTTTTTGACCTGATGTATATGCAGTTAACCGTGATGCTTTCTTGCCGCTCCTTCGAGCCCTCCTGCTAGCCCCGGTTGAAGGTGGACAATGCTATCCACTTGATCAATTCAGTGTATGGCATGTAATGTCGTTCAACTGTCCGGTACCCTAAGCGTTATCCACTCTTTCAACAACGGCGAGCTAGTGGCAGAAAAAAGCTTAGATTTTCGCGGGAAAAATGCCATGTTTTTTTTCCCCCGCGAAATCTTAATCTCATTGGATTTATTTCCTGCTCTCTCCTTTCTTTATTTTCGAATAAAGTAGGTGAAAGATAAAATGACTTCACGGGAATTGAATCTTCAGATCGGCACTGTGAAAACCACAAATCACTTTGAAGTTTTCCAAAGGTTGTACCGAAAGCTTTTATCCAAACTTCGCGGTACGAGGGACCTTCAGTAGATCGACAAGCGGCAAAGTTAATACGTTGAATCCGATCAATCAAATTCAGCCGGTACAATAATAAATACCACTCACACGGGCTATGAATGCTGAAAAGACCGTCTTATGACGCAAAAATCCATATTTAAGCTCTGATCTCGAATTTCGACTCCATGTTTTTCTTTTAGTTGACTTCATGGATAAAAGAATTCAGCGCCGTTCAAATGAAAACGTCATGTGTCAAAAATTTAGGCTGATCTCGGAGGAATATGATTTGTTTTTGCGCACTGTGATGGAGAAGACCGAGCCTGCTACGCTGGCAGCGAAAAAGAACAATTGCGAGCGCGCACGCACTGTAAATAAAACGAGGACCGGCGCGCTAGCCGTTTACATTTCGTAGTCTGTTCGAGGCTGTCCTCTCGCGCTTGCTAGAAATAGCCAACACGAGAAGACAGCCGCGAACACACCACAAAAGTTGTTCAACGACAAGAACAGCAAGAAGATAAACTTAAAAATCCGCTGCTAGTGCGATAATATAAGCGATTAGCAGCCTCAGTGTTGTGCAATGATATCAGTTCAGTTTTCTACACTTGCCGCCATCCTTCGCTCTTTACACTATCTGAAAAAAGTCCCGTATCGATCTTGGACAAAATTCGATCCACACTCACGATGTATCCGCGCAAGGATGGTTTTCGCGAGCGACCCTTACCTTATACTTGCGTTTAAATCAAGCTCGTAGTTTTATGGTGAAATCTGAAGCTAACAGTTTTAACGACATATGAAAATCTCAAGCTAAGTTTTTTAGTTTGTGCTTGAAGCTAAGCTTTTAACAAAGGCACTGAGAGTTCTTTATTTCTGAACGCGTGTCAATCTTGGTATCTTCTTTGCTCCACACAAACTCTACTTTCGGGATTTTTGTAAGCATACCGGTTGTGAGATATCTCAGTTGTAATTCAGTGGCCTTGATCTTCACAGTAAAACATCATTGGTTTAATACAAATATATCATTAGACGACACGTTACTGTCAAACGGCGTGAACGAAGATTCATGAAACGTATAGCAATGCGGCGAATGACTGAGGAACTTTATTTTGATACTGTGTGGTCCCAGTTAAACTGCCAAATTGATGTCAGCAACATATTATTTATTGAAATATCTAGTGAAGAACCCCCAGTTCAATGTTGCTTCTTCCATTTCGAAATCAGGAAAAGGGGGGCTGGTTTAATCTTTTCTATAAACATTCGCTCGATTTAAGGGAGGCTTAATCCGTCAGGTTTCCAAAAGAAGAAACCAGAACTGACAAAAAGCTAATGACTCATAAAACACGGACTCAGTAGAAAAGGGAAATATAATGCAGAGCTGGCACCAAAGATGGCTTGGTCGTAAGCAATTGAATGAAGTACACTAAGCGGAAAACTTAACGATTCGTTTCACTCTGGGAAAGCCCGCCAGAAGCGCAAAGTATAGAATTTCGCGCGAGAGTGCACGTGTCTCGCGCGCCCGTCGCGCATACACTCGAACTGGTACATTTTGGGATGACTCCCTCGACGCGGGCGTTAATTTTGAAAATTCCTTTTCTAAATAACTTAGTCACATACAACTCTATATAAAGCTAAAATTTAGTCAAGTGTACATCTTTCTCCTAACTCTATATTTATGATAGAAATTGTTGTCATTTTTCTTCAGTATACAAACGATCGCTCAATATAACATAACAATAAACCGCAAGGCTGATCTGACTTCTTAAAAAAGTTGACTTTGCGAGACACCAATACGACAGAAACCGATAAAGGAGGGTTGACATAGACGGTCGTCGCGCACCGATTCAGTCTCTTGTAGTCCCTAGATATGGTCAGATATATTCACTTTCAGAAAGCACACCTACGTTCTAACGCGTTGTAGACAAATGTTTTGAACAATATTATTAATGTTAGTTTAATAGATTGGTAAAATATTTGAAAATTTTTATCATATTTGAAAACTAAAAAACGGAATAAATTTATGGATCGCAATTATCTAGACGTCACCTGTACCTGACGAATTTCAATATTTATGGCTCCAAATAAAAAATAAAACTTTGATGACGCCGTCAAGAAAGACACCGATAATTTTAATTTCTTCAGGTGCTATCAATTTGAAAGTAATCAACCACGCGTTATCAAAGCGAAAGCCTTAGTGAGGTCACGTCGTTATCTGAAGTAACATCACCGGACGAAGATAACTTGTTCGCTCGTGAAAACCTCGTGTTTACCCTTTTTACTCCCAAGATTGAGTGCCAAACATCAAAATTCAAGAAAACTCCCAAATTTTATTCGTAAAATATTGAAAAACAAATCAGTGGTACCATGCATAATACCGCCGAAAAGGTTTCATTCAGTGAAATGATTATACGAATTGGCAAAGGATTTCAGTGTTGACAGACTCAAAAGTTAGAACTACACTACATGTCTTCATTATTGACTCTGGGAGCGAAAGGGTTGACGAATGTTAAAATGTAAAAATCTTGCAAAGATAGATGATTTCATCACAGAACATTTAAATTAAATACAATAAAAAGTCCTAAAATTTAGTGAAAACAATTGCTAATGAACTCGTTGCTTGGAAGCCGTGTGGAAGTTGTTCCATCCGCCTTTGTGAGTCATCAGTACGTTTCGCCTTAAACACCAACGTATTTTTATTTTTTCCTAAACCGGTCATCGATAAAACCAAATTGTATATATTTTTTTCAGCGGAAGCCGCTATAAGTTCACTGTCTGCGGTAACTGAGTTTGTGAAATTTGTATCTGCACTGAATTGACGAACTAGTTATTATTTTTTCTGCAGCCAACTATCTGACTGTAAACTGCATTTTGTTTCGTTTTCTCGATGCTGACCGCCTGATGCTTCTCTGCACTTCTTAGCCGTAATAAATGTGTCATTAATTCAAAATTATTAGCTTGGATGTAGACTTTTTATATTTAAAAACCTAATCATGATTCATTTTGTAGGTAAGGCTCAGCAATTATTTAAATTTCTCAATAAGACCCGAATCATTGTCCTTTGTTGATATTATGGCGCATTTTAGCGAAAAATTAGCATTGAAACTAGACGAGCGCGTCACGTCGAAGACCTCGGACGTAAAACTGTAGCCATTTTCCTTGTTATATTCTACTTTAAGTGCACACTTACCCGGGATCTAAATTCCGTGTAGAGATTCTGCGTTCGCTTAGCCAAGATCGTGAAGGAAATGAGCTTAGATGCGGTTAGATACGCTAATTTATCTTCCTCCCTTTGGGGGCAATAAGTATCGCATGTACAGTTGGTGATGTAAGGGCAAAGGCATTGGGCAATGTTGACTCAAGTGTGACACAGGTATTTATTTCATTCCTCGTGTCACTTATTGCTGCTGGGGCAAAAAGCGTAGGAGGGAAGGCTCCCGTCAAGTAATCTTTTAATTTTAGGAAAAGAATCATGTTGAAACCTGAGTTTTGCACGGGACTAGGTAAAGGAAGCAGTAGCAGTATTTTTTAAAAGTTTGTTTAAAATGTTTCAGTGAGCTGCTTATTCGATCACTACTTTAATATTAGAATTATAAGTCGAGATCAATCATCAAGTATATAAACTGCCAACACGGCTGCAAAAACATGATTTTATTTGGAATAAATAACTCTCCCTTTTTTTTTTTTTTTTGCAAAATTTCATTATTTAGTGCTAGCTAGTGTTCAATTTAAAGCAATTTGCCATAATTAGGAATATTTTCCCCTAGTTAATAAAGATTTGAGTATGAATTTATAACAAGGGGGAAGCCCTTACCGTTTAGCAACGTTTGCACAAAACGAAGCCAAATTCAACCAAATATTTTTTTACCTTTCATGGCTTTATTGTCTTGTGTTGACTCTGCACTGTTTGACATTCGATCGGTTGATATGGAGATGTGAGACTCAATGATCTAGTGTTTAATATGGGGAAGTAGACAGTGTCTCAAACCAGACACCCGGTCTGTATCGTCTAGACATATAAACTGTATCTCCGTATATAAATACGGAAGAACTGAATAGCCCGTAAGCAGAGCTATTATATTTTCTCGTTTATTCGTCAGTTCGATTCATGAACTCGTCATCTGTAATTTTTTTATCATGCTCTCTTGTATAAAAAATTACGAACATTGAACTCAAGCTAGTTTAACCAGTAAGGCTTATTTTAGCCGAGGTTTCGTGAAATACCGATCATTCCGATTTGCGACATACCCTATGTGTTATTTTTACAACTTCCGATTCTCCCCACTGTTAAAACTTGTTTTACTATAAAGCAATCAGCATCCAGGTTTAATTGTAACAATAAACCGGGGAAATATATGTTATTTTAAAACAAGGTTAACTGAAGCCTGTTGTTAAAGTCACGAATTTGAAATTGATGATGTTCATTCAACGTTTTCAGCATTTTTTCATACTAAAAAATTAGAATAAAAGATAAAGTATTTGATGTATGGAAAAAAGATTCAACTACACTAATACTACGATAAAACCATTTAAAAACTCTCGTGACACACTTTTTTTTTTAGATAAAAGGTGACGTGACCTGCGTGGCGTGGGTGTCACGCGACTGTACTTGTGGTGACAGACATTTAGTTAATTGTTAGACTTGATGGCTTTCAATGTTTTTTTTTCCTGACCTCACTAGCACTAGATCACTGCTTGATACTCTCGCGATGTTGTGCAATACTAAATCTTACGTTTTCTCTTTGCTATGTTTCGTTGTAATAATCAGTCGATATTTCTTGTTTTCTTTGGAGGTGGGTTCAATTTAAGTTATTTCGTAACACTTTCCCTTCCGAAGAGTGAAACCTTGCTGAGGTATTATTATGTGATTTAATGGATGTGCTCCTGATATGTGGATAAAATCACGCTTGGGAGTGACCTTTCAAATGATGCTTTACGTTGGCGCTGAAACAAGCTTTTGAGTTTTTAGATTAATCGGTTCTAACTGAATTGTGACAAACCAATGCTCAGAACTGTTTTCGTTTTTTATTGGCCGAGGAGATTTGTCAATAAAAAGAAATAGTTTGCCTTGTTTTTCCATATTTTCTTCCAAAGTATAGTGTGAGTAAAAATTTGCATGACTTTGCTCTGGGCTGTGTTTGCTTTTACAAATTCTCTCTCTTTCGTTTCCTTGCTCACGTGGGCACAAAGTTTATGATGGTATTGCGAAATGCTGCACGCTATCGTTTGTTTAACTTTGTTTTGCACTTCCTACGCAAAACACGTAAATGAAAAAAGTGCGTGTGAAACTACTTCAGTTCAAGTATAAACCGGTAATCAAACACGAGGGCGGGATAAAAATAGATTTTGGGCTGGCGAGGGCGGGTAGTGACTAAAATAGTTTTTCGTTGCTAATTTTATCACTGATGTTTAATACGTCCTTCTGAATTGACGAACATGTAGTTTCACAATGGAAAATTGTTTACAATTTGTCATTTATACTGATTATGCAGGGGCGGATCTAGGGGGAGGGTGCAGGGGGTGCGCACCCACCCCTGAGATGACCTAGTCTGCGTTGTTCGCTTTTAAAATTTGTTTACGTCACCCTTCAGTTACGTCATTCCTTAGAGGTGCACCCCCTCCTAAGAAAAATCCTGGATCCGCCCCTGTTATGTCAGACCACTGCAGGGAGATTAATTGTGAAACCTATAAACAAAACAAACCTTGCAACTCAACAAAACCGCTGGTTAACAGTGCCCCTCTTGAAACTATTGGGAGTCTGGGCCAACCTCGCACCCGGGCTCTTCTCCGCTTTTAACGGGCGAAAAACGAGCAGGGGTTGGAACGTTACCCTCCACAGCGTAACCACCACACAGTGAACCACCACACTGTGAACCTCCAAAAAACTGGACTTTTCTGAGCCCACGCGGCTGTCACGCGTCCTTTATTATCTTCTCGTTTGATCTTTTTGGCCTATTTTTTCCTGAATTATATGATGTTGACAATTTTTCTATTGACAAAGAAAATGGTTTTTAACTGGTATTAACGTTCTATATCTTATTATCACTATTTAAAGGAAAACGTTAACCTCGGGGGGGGGGGGGGGGGGGGGGGGATGACCTGTGTTATCATGAAATGAGACAATGGAAGCGAGATTTACCCAAATATTATCAGTGTATGCAACGTTCTCAGTCTCAGAACTAACAAAGTTGAAATGCGGGAATAGATTAAAATATTTCATTAATTACTCACTCCAGGGCATTATAATGCAGATTTACAATTTCTGCCGAGATTATTTTAAAGGTGATTATGTACTATAAATAAGTGGGCTGACAGGCGACTACCAAGTGCGTGTTTACCAGAAATTCGGATTGAATCAGAACAAAATAATTACTTACTGCCATTTAAGAAACCTATATTGATTCTTAACGAACCGCATGTTGTTGACTTCCATTGTCTTTTCATTTGTATATTTTTATCATTATTGTTTAGATATTAGGGCCTCTAGTGATATCAGTTTTTTACTTTGTAACTACTGAAAGAGAAACCCTGTTTTAATAAAGGTATCTGTCTAGCTATCTATCAGATCTATCTTAAAACTCTTCGCGTGACTCAATCGTATAACGCAGCTTATCTGGTGTCCAGTCCCCTTGGTTCACTGTGTGGTGGTTGACAGGTTCACTGTGTGGTGGCTGGTGTGGTGGTTACGCTGTGGTGGGTAACGTTCCAAACTTATATGCGAAAAACCCTGGGGTTGTTTTTGTTCCTGGCAGGTTTCAAAACAAAGATGATCAAAGATGGACTGCAGCATTCTGTTTTCGGAATGAATAGTTAAGAATAGCATTCTGCTCATTCTGCTCCCCGGTTTACTCGGAATAAAACTACAGGCCGGCAGAATAAAGTTCAAATAAATTAAACCATCTGAAAGCAATGATCACACAACACATGGGTACGAGGCTGTGGTATGGCCAATACCTTACGCATGCGTACTGCCATATCACTCGGGCAGTGGCAGCCACGGACAGCTGTTGAACCCCTCGTCCTTGTTAAACTCCTGAACACGGCTTTCGGGTCGTACAGGCGTCCGACGGGTTTGCCATGCTGTGAGTCCTTGCACTTTTCAAAAGGTCGATATACCTTTTGCGACACAATAAGTAGTAGATAAAATATGAGTGGGAGATCTGTATAGGCTTGTACTTGTGAAATGAAACAACGAGTAGAGATCTGTATGAAAAGTTAATGAATACTAATTAGCTGAGCAGGTGTTTGTATCAAAAGTTAATTCTACTGTTTAATAATTCATCAACTCAGTTGATTTGTATTGGGGTTTACAAAGGTATACATGTGACTCAAATACTGCCTATTTATTGGTCATAACTGTTATGAATTATTAATGACTTTTACGACGAAAAATATAAATTGTGCCCGTTTCGGCTGCTTTGGTCACAAAAAAAAATTCATGTTCGTCCCCGGGTGGGCTTGAACAACCAACCTTTCGGTCCCCAAATATTCAGTAACAGCCGAACGCGCTAACCGATTGCGCCACGGAGACGACATGTGTGTATTGAAATAGTTTTAGTTTCTTGAAAGAAATAAAATATTAATTTTAGTCAGAGTTACGTGCTTCCCAGTCACAAAAACTTATTGCCCTCTGAAATAGCACAATACGGCACAATACGTTTTTTCAAACATTTTTATTTTTATTTAAAAAAATCTGTAAATAAAGCTGCTTTGGTCACAAAAAAGCCAAAAAAAAAAATGTTCGTCCTTTCGGTCTCCAAATATTTAGTAATAGCCGAACGCGCTAACCGATTGCGCCACGGAGACGACATGAACGTATTAAGATAAATTTAGTTTTTGTAAAAATGTTACTACGCTTGCTTTCTAGTCACAAAACCTGTTCTCCTCTGAATGTAACAGAAAATTTCAGTCTTACCGAAACTGTCGTGTATAGCTTTTTAGCTCTACTGGCGATGAAGTGAATTCTGCTTGTACCACAGGACACCCAAGTATGATATTTGCATCGTTTAATTATAATATAATTTGTGTGTAAAATACGATGCTTGGTTTTCACGTGCTTGTACACTGGATACTTAAGGATCTGCTCCAGACAAAACAAACAGTGTTTTTAAAAGTTTGTTCAAGTTCAGTAACCAGCTTATTCACTACTTATTAGAATTATAAGTCGTGTCAATAGATCATCAAATAACTGCTAATGCAACAACATGATTTCATATTAGAATCAGTAATTCGCCTTTTTTTTGCAAAACGTCCGGTCATTCAGTTCTAGCTAGTGTTTTATGAAAAGTAAGTTGCCATAATTGGGAACATTTTCCCCTAGTTAATAAAGATTTGAGTATGAATTTATAACAAGGGGGAAGCTCTTACCGTTTTGCAACGTTAGCACAAAATTCAACCGAATTTTTTTTACCTTTTATGGCTTTATTGTCTTGTGTTGACTTTGCACTGTTTGACGTTCGGTTGATATGGAGATGTGAGACTCAGTTATCTAGTGTTTAATATGGGGAAGTCAGTAGAAAGTGTCCCAAACCAGACACCCGGTCTGTGTCGTCTAGACATATAAACTGTATCTCCGTATATAAATACGGAAGAACTGAATAGCCCGTACGCAGAGCTATTATATTTTCCCGTTTATTCGTCAGTTCGATTCATGAACTCGCCATCTGTAATTTTTTATCATGCGCTCTTGCATAAAAAATTACGAACATTGAACTTAAGCTAGTTTAATACAGTAAGGCTTATTTTTAGCCGATCGAGGTTTCGTGAAATACCGATCATTCCGATTTGCGACATTCCCTATGTGTTATTTTTACAACTTCCGATTCTCCCCACTGTTAAAACTTGTTTTATTAAGAGCAATCAGCATCCAGGTTTAATTGTAACAATAAACCGGGGAAATATATGTTATTTTAAAACAAGGTTAACTGAAGCCTGTTGTTAACGTCACGAATTTGAAATTGATGATGTTCATTCAACGTTTTCAGCTTTTTTTCATACTAAAAAATTAGAATAAAACAAAAAGTATTTAATGTCTGGGACACAAAAATGGGAAAAAGATTTCCTTTAAGTTTTAACTCCACTATTACTACGGGAAAACCATTTAAAAACTCTCGTGACTCACGTGTTTTAGATAAAAGGTAGCGTGACCTGCGTTGTGTGCGTGTCACACGACTGTATTTGTTGTGACAGGCATTTAGACTTGATGACTTTCAATGTTTTTTTTTTCCTGACCTCACTGCTTGATACTCTCGCGATGTTGTGCAATACCAAATATTACGTTTTCTCTTTACTATGTTTCGTTGTAATGATCAGTCGATATTTCTTGTTTACTTTGGAGTTTGGTTCAATTTATTTAATACTTTCCCTCCCAGAGAATGAAACCTTGCTGAGGTATTATTATGTGATTTTGAAATCGCATACACGTAACTGATTAAAATAGATATGCTCCTGATACGTGGATAAAATCCTTAGGAGTGACCTTTCAAATGATGCTTTACTTTTGGTGCTGAAACAAGCTTTTGAGTTTTTAGATTAATCGGTTCTAACTGAATTGTGACAAACCAATGCTCGGAACTGTTTTCGTTTTTTGTTGGCCGAGTAGATTTGTCAATAAAAAGAAATAATTAATTTGCCTTGTTTTTCCATATTTTCTTCCAAAGTATAGCGTGAGTAAAAATTTGCATGACTTTGCTCTGGGCTGTGTTTGCTTTTACAAATTCTCTCTCTTCCGTTTCCTTGCTCACGTGGGCACAAACTTTATGGTATCGTGAAATGCTGCACGCTAGTTTGTTTAACTTTTGTTTTGCACTTCCTACGCAAAACACGTCAATGAAAAAGGTCGTGTGAAACTAATTCAGTTCAGGTATAAACCGGTAATCCAACACAAGAGCTTTATAAAAATAGATTTTGGGCTGACGAGGGTGGGTAGATGGACTAAAATAGTTTTTCGTTGCTAATTTTATCAGTGATGTTTAATACGTCCTGTTAAGATAGAATCTGAATTGACGAACATGAAGTTTCACAATGGAAAATTGTTCACAGTTTTGCATTAATACTGATTATGTCGGACAACTGCAGGGAGATTGTGAAAATAACTTAGTGTTACGTAAAACAAATCTTGGAGCTCAACAAAACCGCTGGTTAACAGTGCCTTAACCGCGGTCAAACGAGAGACATTTGCAAAAGTTAAGCCAAGTACTTAAAAGTTAAGGTTGTCATTTTCACTGTTTAGAGTTTAATATATTGCCAACACACTGTCAATTTACCAAACGTTTTGAAAGTTTACTAAAAAAGTTCTAAGCGTTTAAAAACTGTGAACTGCAGAATTGTGGGCGCCATTTGCCAACATAATTTTGATCAGGTGTAAAGAGTTTTGATCAGTTTTCAACGGAAAAAAGCTCATCATTTTGAGAAAAATGAAAACATAGTAACGTCTACTATTTTTTTATTCATCCTTGCCCATATTTCCATTTCATATTAAATAAAATCCCACTAAATAAAACGAAAAACGCCTCGGACGTTTGACCGCGTTGGAAACTGAGTGCCTCTCTTGAAAGTATGAGGAGTCCAGGCCAACCTCGTCCCCAGGCTCTTCTCCGCTTTCAAAATTGATAGGTCGGGTGAGAAACCCCCGGGGCTGCTTTTGTTCTGTCCTGGCAGGTTTCAAAACAAAGATGACCAAAGATGGACTGTAGCATTCTGTTTTAGGAAAGAACGGAGTACCATTTTGTTCATTCCGCTCCCGTTAAGGCGGAGGTAAACCTGAATTTTAATGAAATTTTAAGAGGTTTTAAGAAGGGATAGGAGAAAGAAAATGACTTTTGGAACACCAACAGACAGTCGATACCCACGCAAGAGCAGCCCAGGTTGCTAGTGGACTAATTTGGTATCCGTCTATTAATTATTAACTACAAATTCCAGTTTTAAAACTTCACTAAATCTTCAACATTTCTTATTTCTCTAAATTTTACCAATCCTTTGAGAAAAACTATTTCCTCCCAAACATACCCAAAAATCACCCAAAAATTTACAAACATAGATTTATGTTTTAAGCATAAGGTTTTTGGATTGCTTGAAACGCGAACGAGGTATTTCCATTAAAGCCATGTCAAGTGGCGGAAAAATGGCGTTTAAGTTAACTCCCGTCTTAATGAAAGGAATGAACAGAATACCGCGGTTTTCTTGGAATAGACGACAGAATATGCGCTCTCAGTGTTAGGAAAGTTTTGGCGGGAAAATTGTGCGCGTCCCACTAGGGATCTCCGCCACAAACACTTCACGCGAATCATGGCGGGCGAATCAAAACTGGCAAATCATGTTTCAAAGTGGTTCTGCACACTGTACTGAGATCTTTATGGATTTTTTATTTATTTCATGATTTATTTCAAGAAGTCAGTATTTACTCTGTGAACTCAGTGTACGTGTGAATTTCCTTCACAATTGTCTTATCATGCGCGGACTATGACAGGCGAATCATGTTTGAAAAACCCAAGTCTGTACCCTGAAAATACTGAAAATGGCTCGCGCACAGTAATACTGCCGTAACAGTACAGGAAGCGCACGCAACCGTTGCGTAATCAAGAAGCGGAATGTGTGAAGATTATAATCTTTCCATTATGTTTTTCGGCGGCTGATTAAGTTCACCATTTTTAATATCCACTTATCTCTTTTCTACCATTTAGCATTCCTTTAATGCGTGAGGCATTCTGGGGCTCAGGTTGCATGCTGCGGATATGGCTAGGATCAATTTTACGAAATCAATTCATCCAGGCCTGATTCATCACGTTTTATGAAAAAACAAATTTAGAGCCAAAAGAAATGTATATTGGCGATATATTTTCTATTATCATTATTACACTGAAATTTTTCTCCAATAACTACCAGTACCTTTGACAGAAGGCATGTTTTGACCTGTATTTCATCCAGGTTTCGCCACAGCAACGGCCAGAGTAAAAATTAAGTATTGTAACATTTACATTTTGCATTATATTTTTAGAAAGATAAAAACAGAAATGTTTTTCTCGTCTCAGTGGAGGCAGTTTCAGTAAAAAAAAGAGCAAAAATATAAAAGATGTTCGTCCCCGGGTGGGCTTGAACCACCAACCTTTCGGTCTCCAAATTTTCAGTAACAGCCGAACGCGCTAACCGATTGCGCCACGGAGACGACATGAAAGCTTCGAGATAATTCTAGTTTCTTAAAAAAAAAATCATAATAACAGTCAGAGTCGCGTGCTTTCCAGTCATCAAAACCTGTTCCCCCCTGAATGGAACAGAAAATTTTGGTGTTACCGACACTTAATTTCTTGTAAAACGTTTCAGCTCCACCGGCGACTAAATTGGTCAGGAATAAATAATGGACTGAAATGCAATGAATTCCGCTTGTACCACAGGACACCCAAGCATGATATTTGCATCATTATGATATTTTATGAAATATTATGCTTGGTTCTCATGTGCTTGAACACTGGATCCTTGAGGATCTACTTCAGCCAAAGACGATTAAACAGCAACTAAAAACAGCGTATCAGTATGGTTTGTACAATATTTCAGCTGGCAAGACCAGACTTTCTCAGGTACAACATGCTACTAAATTTACAATGTGATATTCGATTCGAGAATTTCGCAATAGAGCGTTTTCACTTGACGTCATAGCCGCCATATTGGTGTTCCCGTACAAAAGAATTTTAATTAACTTCTTTTGTTAGGAACACCAACATGGCTGCCATGGCCTTTGTCATTTGAGTTCCACGGGACTGAAGGTCACGTGAGTTAAAACGTAATTCAGAAAATACAGTTTTTCGTAGAAGCTCAATGTGCGACCACCTCTCGTAAGCGACCGGCCCCTTGTCTAAGCGACCACCTCTCTTAATAAGCGACCGACCCCTTTTCTAAGCGACCACCTCTCTAAATAAGCGACCGGCTCCTTTCCTAAGCGACCACCTCTCGTAAGCGACTCGCCCCTTTTCTAAGTGACCACCTCTCTTAATAAGCGACCGACCCCTTTTCTAAGTGACCACCTCTCGTAATAAGCGACCGACCCCTTTTCTAAGCGACCACCTCTCTTAATAGGCGACCGGCTCCTTTACTAAGCACCAACTCTCGTAAGCGACCAACCTTTCTAAGCGACCACATTTCGGACAATCTTTCAATTTCTCCGACTGAGACTGCCGACGTTTCGAAGAAGAATAGAGAAATTTCATGTTTATCCGAATTGCTCTTTTCAAAAGGTTGATATACCTTACGCAACACCATGACGATGACAAAAGATATAAATTGCGTCTGTGTCGGCTGCTGTAGTCACAAAAAAAAAAATAGGAAAGTCATATTCGTCCCCGGGTTGGCTTGAACCAAAATCTGCAAAGGACCGCAAACGATAATGTTGTAAACGATACGTAGGATCTACGAAAGACCTAATCAGCCAAAAAATGAACAAACATAAACGACAAACTGCAAGGCTGATCTGACTACGTAAAAATCTACCTTTTTACGTAGTCAGATCAGCCTTGCAGTTTGTCGTTTTTGGCTTGAACCACCAGCCTTTCGGTCCCGAAATATTTAGTAACAGCCAATTGCGCCAACCGATTGCGCCACGGAGACGACTGAACGCATTGACAAAATTAAAGTCTCTTCAAGAAAATTAAATATTAATATATAATAGCCAGTCTCATGCTTCCCATTCACAAAAACTTATTGCCCTCTGAATTAGGAACAGAAAAATAGCACAAAACACACAATACGTTTTTTTCAAATATTTTTATTTTTCATTAAAAGTTTAAATAAATCTTTAAAGAAAGCTGCTTTGGCCACATTAAAGCAGAAAAGAAAAAACGTTCGTCCCCGAGTGGGCTTGAACCACCAACCTTTCGGTCCCCAAATTTTCAGTAATAGCCGAACTCGCTAACCGATTGCGCCACGGAGACGACATGAACGCATTGAGAAAATTTTAATTTCTTAAAAAAAAACATTAATAAAATAATAATAATCCTAATCATAGTCAGAATCGCTTGCTTTCCAGTCACAAAATCTTATTCCGCTATGAATAAGGTACAGAAAAATAGCACAATACACACAATAGGGTTTACGAACACTTTTTTTTCATTAGAAGTTTAAAAAAATCTATAAATAATGCTGCTTTGGTCACAAAAAAGGAAAAAAAAAGATGTTCGTCCCCGGGTGGGCTTGAACCACCAACCTTTCGGTCCCCAAATTTTCAGTAACAGCCGAACGCGCTAACCGATTGCGCCACGGAGACGACATGAACACATTATGAAAATTTAAGTCTCTTAAAAAAAATTAAATATTAATTGCTGTGAGCCCCCATGCGAGTAGCACACTAATCTTTGGTTTGGCTGTGGTTGCTTGGGCTCCCTGCGCTTTATGTTATGCTGCTGCAGTCTCGATTTTTGAGATTTTGATGTTTGTCACGATGATTTTGAGCAAGCGTACGTCCAGCGGTGTCATCATAACTTAGATGCGCCTGGATCTGGATGCATCTTTCGCCGTCCATATCCGTCCATAGCACATGCTCGCTTCTCTTCGCTTCTTCGATATTTGCAAATGTATCATGCCAAATTCAAACTTAATTGTTGCCGAAAATATTCATCAAGGTCACGAATAGACTTGCCACAAGTCGACTGCGAAGCCCCCGAGAGCGCGACGAAGTCGCGAAAAACGAGCGACGAAGTCGCAGCCCGACCACCCAAAACGAGAAAACGAAAAACGGACTTTGAGAAAGTCTAGGTCACGAACGATTTAATGACATTTCACGGGGAAGACAATGTTTTCTTATGAGTTTTTCAGCGTTGTTACGTGCTCAGAGTTTGCCGATTGAACAATTGACCGGGTAACTGCAGAATACCCTGCCATTTCGAGTGCTTCAGGAAAAAAGTCTGTACGCGGTACGCAGTGGCAGCATGAAGACATGACAAGACAACATATTTTCTTGCCTACGCGGTACGCGGTACGCAGTCGTTAAATAATCCAAGAGGACAGGGCAATATTTTTCCTTGCCTACGCGGTACGCGGAACACAGTCGTTAAATAATCAAGAGGACAGGGCAATATTTTTTCTTGCCTACGCGGTACGCGGTACGCAGTCGTTAAATAATTCAATGGATCACAAAGAGCATTCATCAAAGTCACGAATGATTTGGTGACATTTCACGGGAAAGGCAATGTACTTTTATGAGTTTTTCAGCGTTGTTACTTGTCATAGTTTGCCGATTGAACAATGGATCACAAAGAACTACTTATATGGTATGTAATTCGATTGCAATTTTGAAGGCAAGGACCAACGTAACAAAACAGAAGCACCGGATCCAAATTGAGGATCTAATCAGCTATAAATGATAGCAAATCAGCCTTGCTTTTTTTCGTTTATGTAATTCGAAAATGATGGTAATTGACCCAATAAATAAATTTACGAAATTATCAAAATCTGTATGTAAATTTACTGTTTCCGTTATGTTTTACTGCCCAGCATCTGCTCGCAGCATTATCATTACAATCTGTAACCTCTAGTAATAGTCAGAGTCTCATGCTTCCCAGTCACAGAAACTTATTGCCCTCTGAATTTATAGGAACAGAAAAATAGCACTACACACAATAAGTTTTTTTCAAACATTTTTATTTTTCATTAAAAATTTTAAAAAAAATCTATAAACAATGTTGCTTTGGTGACGAAAAAGCAAAAAAAAAAAACAGAACAAAAGAAATGTTCGTCCCCGGGTGGGCTTGAACCACCAACCTTTCGGTCCCCAAATTTTCAGTAACAGCCGAACGCGCTAACCGATTGCGCCACGGAGACGACATGAACGCATTGAGAAAATTTTAGTTTCTTGAAAAAAAAAATTAATAATAATAAAATAATAATAATAATAATAATAATAATAATAATTGCGTCGACGAAGGAGACGCTTCCTAATCTTGTCGGCTAGGCGGAACGAATCGAGAAAAGTGTCGGTACCAAATCTGCGCCATCTTGAAACGTCACAATAGTATCCAGCATTCCCAGCGCGTGGAAATCAGGCATCATCCTGGGGAGCTGGGGTTCCGAAATGTCACATGTGAATAATCTATTTGTCTTGATTTAGTTTCGGATATTTTCCCAATTTTGGAATCGTACGGCTCAATATTTCAATGCCTGGTAAAAGTACGCAGTGGAAAAATTGGACGAAGGTTCTTCTCCGGACCAAGTAAGTTGTTGGGTCTCTTTGGAATCAAGCAAGAAGTTACAGACTTTCCTCGCTACCGTTCTGGTATGTTTTGAATGTTCTATCTTGATTTTGCTGTGGTTCTTTGCCTGATTTGGGAAGCTTTCACCTAAATACCGACGTCGTTCTTCGCGATGTTCTACGGTACGGTGCAATTGGCTTATGTCTTGTAGCAATAATTCACTGACCGGCCGCGCCAGGCGAACGCAGATTAACTTTACAGTGCTCGAAATTGCGCCTGTATCGGGCGCATTTGCGACTAAAGATTTCGCAATTTTGTGACTAAAATTTGTCTAGCTAATAAAGGAATTATATTCAACAGTCTTGTGTCTTACTTGCAACTGGTAGTTGTAATTTTATCCGAAAAATCCTGCGAAATTCACGTTGAATGTTGCGCGACTTAAACGTCGATTTCACGCTCCATTAACGCGGTGTCCAAGAACAGGCTTTCTCAGAAATTTCTCATTTCCGGTTCCGGTATTAGTACATGTACTGAGGAGTATGATTTCAGAATCGGAGAAATAACCGAAATGAAATCAAGAGAAATATACTATTTATATGTCGGAAAAATCTGAGACCTTTCGGAGTACACAGCACGGCAGGATTTTGCCAGATTCCACGGCGATAGCGTAAATTTGTTTGATGACGGCCCGACGTTTTTGCCTGCGTGACATATCTCGCGACATAGCCCTTTTAAACAGTTGAATGGGGTTAGTTTCTAGAGAAACTGTGGTGCTGCGTCGGTGGGGGGATGAAACACGAGAATTTAGTTTTATCGACTGAGTCGATAAGGTAAATTGACCACCGTAAAAAGATTCAAATAGCTGACGTTTCGAGCGCTAGCCCTTCGTCGGAGCGAATCAAGGAATTGTGGGTAGTGTGTGGTTTTATATAGTAAGCGGTGGAGCTACGCTATTGGTGGAAATTTGGTGACGTGAAAAACAAATGTAGATTAGTTGAATGAAAAGCGTTCGTTGATTCCGTGGGGTTTGAGAGTGCCGATTTGAAAGATGATTTTTTGTTCTAGGTTTTTACGGCTTTCTGTGTTACCCTGGTGTAGGGAAACGCCGCAGATTGTCATGTGTTGTTTAGAATGGTTAGTAAGATTAAAATGGCGCGCGACTGGTTTGGATGCGTCTTTGTCATTTTTTTCAACGTCTCGGAGATGTTCACGAAAACGGTCGCCCAGTCTCCTCCCTGTTTCGCCAATGTATATCTTTTTGCAAAAAGTACATGTAATGCAGTAGATAACATTTACGGAGGTGCATGTAAAACGATCAGTGATTTTAATAGATCGTTTGGGTCCTGTTATTTTGTCCGCGTTGTGAATGAGAACAGTGGCTGAATTAATTCATGAAACTGAGGTACTAGGTCAAGACGAGGTGCCACGGGATAAGGAGACGCACTATAATCTATGATTACTACTAGTAATAATAATAATTGCGTCGACGAAGGATACGCTTCCTAATCTTGTCGGCTAGGCGGAACGAATCGAGAAAAGTGTCGGTATCAAATCTGCGCCATCTTGAAACGTCTTGATACTAGCACTATCTGATAATTGAGCGTTATGAATAAAATTTGTTTGTCTCCGCAGACAAATCCAATATTGTATAGTTTTTTTTATTCGCTTGGGAGAGAGCAATGGAAATTTCTGGACTTCATTCAAAACAGATCAAAATAACTACTGCAGCTAGTATTGTTTGTGTACGTGACCTACATGTAGCTTGACCTTGAGATCGCTTGCGCGTGTTATTATAAATTACGTTACAGCATTGAAAGCACACTACTTTCGTAGAAGAGAGGAAAATATGACAACTTTTGGGTTGATTTCACAGCAATCAGCCCCGGAGAAGAACCTTCGTCCATGCTTAACTGATTAAACATGTGCTGAATGCAACTTCTAGACGTTGAGATACTGACATGTACTGAGGCGTATCATTTCAGAATGGGAGAAATATAAACCGAAATGAAATCAAGACAAATATACTGTTTATATGTCGGAAAAATCCGAGACCTTTCGGAGTACACAGCACAGCATAATTGAAGGATTTTTGCCCGATTCCACGGCGATAGCGTGAATTTGTTTGACGTCGGCCCGACGTTTTTGCCTGCGTGACATATCTCGTGACACAGCCCCTGAAACTGAGGTACTACGTAGGTCAAGACGAGGTGCCACGGGATAGGGAGACGCACTATAATCTATGATTACTACTAGTAATAATAATAGTCAGAGTCGCGTGCTTTCCAGTCACAAGAACGTATTCCTTCTAAATAAGGAACAGAAAAATAGCACAATACATGCAATTTTGAAGGCAAGGACCAACGTAACAAAACAGAAGCACCGGATCCAAATTGAGGATCTAATCAGCTATAAATAATAGTAATAAACGAAAAAAAGCAAGGCTGATTCGACAGTGAAGGAATATAAAAATGGATAAATTACATTTTTATATTCCTTCACTGTCGAATCAGCCTTGCTTTTTTTCGTTTATCACAATACATGCACACAATACGTTTTGCGAACATTTTTATGTTTCATTAAAAGTTAAAAAAAATCTATAAATAATGCTGCTTTGGCCACAAAAAAAAGCAAAAAAATAATGTTCGTCCCCGGGTGGGCTTGAACCACCAACCTTTCGGTCCCCAAATATTCAGTAACAGCCGAACGCGCTAACCGATTGCGCCACGGAGACGACATGATCATGTTGAGAAAATTTTAGTTTCTTCAAAAAACAAAAATCATAAAAATAGTCAGAGTCGCGTGCCTTACAGTCACCAAAACTTGTTCCCCCCTGAATGGAACAGAAGATTTCGGTCTTACCGACACTTACGGCGACTAAATGGGTCAGAAATAAATACTGGATAAATGCAATGAATTCTGCTTGTACCACAGGAAACCCAAGCATGATATTTGCATCATTTATGATATTCTGTGAAATATTATACTTGGTTCTCATGTGCTTAAAAGCTGGATCCTTGAGGATCTGCTTCAGCCAAAGACGATTAAACAACAACTGAAAACAGCGTATCAGTGTGGTTTGTACAATACTTCAGCTGGTCAGACCAGACCGTTTTCAGGTACAAGATGCTACTAAATTTACAATGTGATATTCGATTCGAGAATCTCGCAATATAAAAGAATTTCGTAATACAGAAAATACAGTTTTTCGTAGAAGCTCCATGTGCGACCACCTCTCGTAAGCGACCGACCCCTTTTCTAAGCGACCACTTCTCGTAAGCGACCGGCCCCTTTACTAAGTGACCACCTCTCTTAATAAGCGACCGGCCCCTTTACTAAGTGACCACCACTCTTAATAAGCGTCCGGCCCCTTTTCTAAGTGACCACCTCTCGTAAGCGACCGACCCCTTTTCTAAGCGACCACCTCTCTTAATAAGCGACCGACCCCTTTTCTAAGCGACCACCTCTCTTAATAAGCGACCGGCCCCTTTTCTAAGCGACCACCTCTCTTAATAAGCGACCGACCCCTTTTCTAAGCGACCGACCCCTTTTCTAAGCGACCATCTCTCTTAATAAGCGACCGGCCCCTTTTCTAAGCGACCACCTCTCTTAATAAGCGACCGACCCCTTTTCTAAGCGACCACCTCTCTTAATAAGCGACCGACCCCTTTTCTAAGCGACCATCTCTCTTAATAAGCGACCGGCCCCTTTTCTAAGCGACCACCTCTCTTAATAAGCGACCGACCCCTTTTCTAAGCGACCACCTCTCGTAAGCGACCAACTTTTCTAAGCTACCACATCTCGGACAATCTTTTAATTTCTCAGAAGACTGCCGACGTTTCGAAGAAGAATAGAGAAATTTCATGTTTATCCGAATTGCACTTTTCAAGATATTGCTGCTTTGGTCACAAAAAAAATTAAAACTGTTCATGTTCGTCCCCGGGTGGGCTTGAACCACCAACCTTTCGGTCCCCAAATTTTCAGTAACAGCCGAAGGCGCTAACCGATTGCGCCACGGAGACGATATGAACGCATTGAGAAAATTTTAATTTCTTGAAAAAGGAATACAAAACAACAATAATAATAATAATAATAGTAATATTGATAGTCAGAGTCGCTTGCTTTCTAGTGACAAAAACTTGTTTCCCTCTGAATGGAATAGAAAAATAGCACAACATAGACAATATGTTTTTTTGTAATATTTTTTATTTTCATTAAAATATAAAAAAAAAAAACTATAAATAATGTCTATGCCGTATGGTTGGTTTGGTCACAAAAAAGCAAAGAAAAAAATGTTCGTCCCCGAGTGGGCTTGAACCACCAACCTTTCGGTCTCCAAATTTTCTGTAACAGCCGAACGCGCTAACCGATTGCGCCACGGAGACGACATAAGCGTATTATGATAAATTTAGTTTTTGAGGAAAATGTTACTACGTTCGCTTTCTAGTCATCAAAACCTGTTCTCCTCTGAATGGAACAGAAAATTTCAGTCTTACCGAAACTGTCGTGTAAAACCTTTCAGCTCCATTGGCGACTTAATAAACCATAGGACACCCAAGGATGATTTGCATCGTTTAATTATAATATATTTTGTGAAATATTATGCTTGGTTTTCAAGTGCTTGTACACTGGATCCTTGAGGATCTGCATGCTCAAGCAAAAACAAATAATAACTAAAAACAGCGTATACTTTATGGTTTGTACAGTATTTTGGTTGGCCAGACCAGACTTTTTCAGGTACAAAATGCTACTAAATTTGTGATATTCGATAAATTCGAGAATTTCGCAATATAAAAGAATTGCGTAATTCAGAAAATACAGTCAGTCGAACCTCCCTTTGTAGGGCCCCGTTTTATGAGGAATAAACAAATGCCAAGAAATTTAGAGCCACGAGGAAAGTATACAGATCATTTATTAATAATATTACATTGAAACAGGTGCCTATTTCCCTCATGACTGAAATTGTTCTCGGGGTTATGAATCTGAATCACATCCAGGTCTTGCCAGGGATCCTGCCAGAGTAAAACAGAAAATAATATTTCAAAAGCGGGCTTGAGTCAGAAAGAAGTAATGTCTGTGTCGGTTGCTTTGGTCACAAAAAATTAAAAGAAAAAAAAATGTTCGTCGGCCGGGTGGGTTTGAACCATCAACCTTTTCATCCAAGGTGATGTTTGGCTGTGCGCAAGGTGACGCATTTTGTACCTTTTCGTGCTATTTTACTAACAAAATGGCGGGAAATTGAAAACGTGGATAAACCTACATTGAAAAGTTTTGAAGCCTGGCGGCAAGGTCATTAGATATCGCATAATACTAAACACAAAATTTGGCGCGAAAATTGTGACGTCAATTTCCCGCCTAAAATGCCAAAATCTGAGAAACTAAAACATACGATTTTAAGGCTGGTTCTCATATAATCGTCCCGGTCGTCCCGGTCGTCCGAGTCGTTTCAAAAAGTGCACGGACGATCGGGACGATTATATGAGAACACTTCTGAGACGACCCGGGACGATCGCAAACGACCCGGACGACTGGGACGATCACGGTCGCATGGATAGAACTGTGTTCTATCCGGACGACTGGGACGATCGTGAAAAATCGGGAACGATCATATGAGAACTATTCTCAGGACGACTGAGGCGATCGAAGCGACTCAAATCTACCCCAGAATGCAATATTATTGCACAAAACATGTTGTCGGACCCAGTTTACGACCGCGCTATTGACGTTCGAGACGACCGGGACGATCATATGAGAACCCAAATCGCTTGAGTCGTCCCGATCCTCTGAGTCGTTTGCAAAAAAACGTTTGAAGCGACTCGGACGACCGGGACGACCGGGACGACCGGGACGATTATATGAGAACCAGCCTTTAGAGAATGGGACGAGTTTGATGCAAAATTTAGGTTAATTGCATTTAAACTAAGAAGAAATGAATTACTTTCTTTTGTTTATAACGCTATGCCACACTTGTTGTCACATATTTCCACTGTGAGGACCCTGTGAGGCTCACTTCATTTTCGCACACTTGGTAAACAGTATAAACAGCCTATCGTCGCGTTAATGTTTTCCTGTAGATGAATAAACCTGGACAATATTGAGAACAGTTACCGACTTTGGTGACCAAAACGCTTTTAAACGAGTTCTCAAGGAAATAAGAGCGTTTCGATGAAAACGTGTGACAGAGCCTAAAGTCGGTTATGTTTGGGTAAAGTTCGGGTGTTTTCGGCAATTCGCATGTCGGTGTTGCCATCGGCAACTTGAGCTTTCAATGACTTAACATCTTCTTGACTTATTTGAAGTTATTACTACCATTTTCCTGTAGATGAATACATTTGGACGTTATTGAGAACAGTTACCGACTTTTGTAGACTATAAGGCTTTTTTAAACCGGGAGTTTTCGAGAAAATATCTGCGTTTCGATGGAAACGTGTGACAGAAAAGTTGGTTATGTTCGGGTAAAGTTCGGATGTTTTCGGCAATTCGCATGTTGCCTTCGGCATATTAAGCTTTAAATGAGTTAACGTCTTCTTGAGTTGTTTGAACTTTAATTAATTTTGACATATTTGAATAAAAATTTACTTCCACTAAGCGTGTCAAGGTCTTTCTACTTTGTACCCTTGAAGTAAAGAAAACAAACTACGGATTTTTTGAAGATTGTAACTAATTTTTATATCTTATATTCCCCAGTTTGTCATCCGATGCCTTTTTCACTATCTAATGATCGAATTCTTGTATTCGCAAAAGAGTGTTTGTTCTCCCCTTCGTTTTCTTTTGTGGCATACCCGGTTGTGAACGTAATAAGTGTGTTATTTCACACTTCCATAATTCTAATAAATTTAGAATAAAAGAGAAGCGTCGTTGCATAGTGTAATTAAGCGCAAGTTTATTAGTATTTCAACTTTGTGACAGATATGCTATTCCGAGCTTGTAATCTCTTTTCGACGGCCTGGCTAGATTGAGATTGATTCTTATTCTAGGAGAGTGAAACGTCACCAATAAATAACGTTTTTAAACTGAAAAAGCGTCTTCGCCGCGGTTGCTACCTTAAGGAATACGAAATGAAAGTTTGTATTATTAAAACGCCAACTGAGTCGGATTGGGGCGGCAGGTTCAAAGACGGTTTCGATCGGCGTTTAATAAGAAGACAAAACCTGCCGCACTGCGTGCTATAGATTCAAAGAAGAAGTAAATAAAACTGTCATTCACTTAAGCAAACAAAGAATAAACAATAAAATTGTCACCGGACAGTATGAAAGTTCTAAAAACAAACTTTCCCGCTGCGAGAAAGTGTTAACCAAATAACGTGTTTACCGAATACTTTGATGTGTCTTGCGATGCTAAAAAGTTCAGTTCCCAACCATCGGGAAGTTTTAGAATATAAATAAACCATAGACGGTGCCCCTTTAAAGTGTGGTTGTCTCCGCGTGCTGCCGGACCGCGGTGAGCAATTTTATTAGCTTTTCTAATAATCAATTTCAACATCCTTATTTTAATTAACGTTGGGTGGTGTAGATTTTTGGAATTAAAGAGCGCGCCTCATAAAGGACTCATATTGATTTTTATTAAGTAAATATTTTCCCTAGGAATCTTGCCGACAAATAAAGTGTCAGACTTCGTCAAAACAAAAGCCCGTTATCATTTTAAGGAAAAAATCTGGATGCTTTAAGCGCTAAGAAGGTTTTGTCACTGTCAAAAGGAATTTTTTTCTTGTCAGTCAAAGAAAAAGATTAGAAAAGAAAGGACTAATTGTCAACTCACGGCTTAATTATGTATGTGTCTTCCTTTCTTTTAACTTTTTCCGGCTCGTGCATGCACAAAGACAAGGCGGCCCGGCACCTCCGTTAAGCTTGAGGGAAGAAATGAATTTTCTAAACATGACGTTTGCTTACAAAGCTTCGCCGGCCGCTTATTGTATGATACCGCCCCCACAAGATTATTAAGGCCTTTTTAATTAAACTGTGACCCGAATACAAACTCTGAGCGCACACAATTTCCAATGTTGATTTTAAAGATTTGTTTTTATTCTTTGCTTTCGGTTAGTTCCAAGCGGCGTAACTACCAGTGTAATCACTTGTAGTTTTTAAGGCTCGTAAAAGCAAACCTCTTTCTAACAAATGTTTACTGTGGCAATCTAATTTTTACCCGAAAATGACTATTTAAAGAAACCGACATTGGCTATGTCTTGTTTCCATAGAGGGATCTTCAGCAATTTTTGAACGATTCTTTAGGGAAAACAAATTAATAAAAGTGCATGATTGACGTAAAATACATCTGACTTTATTCTAAACTCCACCTGATTTGCCTGCACAAGTGTATTTTCTCCTTTCTTCTTCCTTAAAATTGACTTTGATTTGTACTGTCTGTTTATTTGAGGAACATATTTTAGCATCAGGATTATTGTGTCCAAGACCTAGTTTTTAGGGACTTAATTGCTTACATGTTCTGTGTTGAGGCTTGTTTTTGGTAATTCCAAGACAAACAATCTTTTTTTCTTAAATTAATGACTAGTATAACGTATCTGTTGTCACAGGACTTATCATTTATCATTTTATTTAAGACCTTGGCCGGACGAATTACAAAAAGCGGTATACGTAACTCATCTTTCTCTTCACACATATTTTAACTGTGACGATCTTTGAAGTACTTCCGAGAGCATGCATTAAATGAAAACTTGATAGAAACACAACAGTCCTCTTGAAAACAGATTTATCATGCGCTCATATCCCTCGGCAATTGGCTTCGCTTAATTGTTGTAAAGGAAAGAGCGATTAGTGAGTCGTAGATTTTCATCAATAGACCTAACACATACCATCTAACATGAGTCTTGCACCTACAACCTGAACACAAGAATTTCCATTCTCGCGGCAAACGCCTTTCTTTGAAATGCGAATATATAGAGATATCGGTGAAGTAACCCTTGAGCAAGAAGAAGGAAAGCGCAATGAGCTCTGGGGGCATGCGTACTAACATTGGAAAGAAAATGACGTGACCCGCTGGGAAGTTAATTGCCACTTTGTTTAAAAGAGCGGTGAAACTAACCCCGTCTACTTTTAATGTGGGCAACAAAGTTTTCTTTACGACGCGTTTCACGTCGCTTTATTGTGATAGCTCGAGGAGTCCTTAAGTAATTTGGTGTATTTCTGTCATATCTTATCTTATCCGTCGTTTTACCCGGAGGTGAGTTTAATTCTCTCGCCGGAACTGATGGTTATACAAAAATATTGAAACTGCTTCTCTGGACGGGTGGTCCGAATAGTATATTTCATTTTTCATTGACCGTAAAATAATCTGAATTCTAAACCCGAGAATAAAGAAGATTTTGGCATTCTTTGAAGTATTTTTTGCCCTTTTTACAACCGCAGTTTTACACCGTTTTTTTTTAAAGTAATTCAGTATTTCATTGTTAAAAAGATGAAAACGACGTTTTAATGTAAGATAGATGTCCCTTGTGTTTCGAATGCTTGATTTTAAACATTTCAATCTGACTTTTTTACTTTCTTGCTAAAATCATATTACAGTTATGTCTACGGAACTTTAAGACGCAAGAACTCGGGGTGTGGCCTTGAACGGAACGTTTGGCTGTGTTTAATCTCTTTCTCTCTCAAACAAAGATCTCGGCGAACAAGATAACCCTTATTTTAGAGAGACGCAATAAGGTGCTGATCAACAAAACGACCACGCCGCGACTGGACGCAAGCAGTTAGCAAGACAAAGGCCCATATGGACTTGAAGCACTGCGAAGTTTATTAAGCTTATAGTCGGCGAGAGAGCAACTAAAACTTCAAAGCAAGCCGCTTGAAGACCGGGACAAAGCTAGTTATTATTAAGTTCTCCCCTGGCTGGTCTAGGTTTCACGTCCACCGAATGAGCCATCTAAAATCTGCTCGATTCTATGGTCACGAGACTCATGCAAAACGTTTTCCGTGCTCTGCGAATTTCCATTGAACGTGGCAGCTTTGTATTTGCGTTGTGCGGTTGTTAAAGATCAAGGCATAACAAGCAGAAACGAGGGAATTGATTAATTTTGTCGGGAATTTTCATGTGCCCCGAAGCGCGAAGCTACAAAAGATTGCGACGAGCCTTTTTAATCAAATGCTCGCTTATTACTTATAGATCTTGATTGGGGTAATGCGTGCCGCCTTCACGTATGATTTGCTTATAGTCTAACGCTGGGAAACATTTCACTTAATGAAAACTGATGAAAAAGAAACATGGATGAAGATTTCAAAAGGTTGAGGTTCATTTTCCACCGTAGCGTTAGTTGCGGCTTTGTATACTATGTCCCGGGAACGAATGTCGAAATTTTATAAGATACGCGTTAAGATTTCTCGTGTTTTGAGATTCATAGTTAAACAAATGTTTAGGTTTCAGCTTGGCGGTTCACCGAATAACTCTCGCCCTTGCTTCAAGACGAAATTGCACAGTTTCCAAGGTAATCACTGTTATTGAGATAATAGAATGAAAAGTCAGGAGTGAAAAAATAATCCAGCCTGAATTTGTTCCACCAGATCATCTGACGTGCTTACAGCTTTTTTCCGCTTTATTTATGTTATTTAGTGGTGAAAATTGCGTGCACGTCTTTGTTTTTACTTCAATTTATTCCTCGAAAGAGTTGCAACAATTCAAACCGAATAAATATTTGCACGCCTGTTTTGCAGTTTTGTGAACTAAGTAGAAAAGGGATTTTCTTTAAAGCCGATATACCATTTCGCTCACATGTTGTCATTCTGCATTAAAAGCGGCTCTCTGTGTTTACAAGACAAGTTTATAATCCTAATGAAACTGAATACACTTATAACTGAGATTTGACGTTACATGTTCATTTAGCGTGGTGATCCCTTCTTGTTTCTTTAGGAACTTTTTGCCAGGTCAGTCTAGATAAGTAGAAGAACCTGAAAGCTGTTAACACAATTCAAACTTATGTTACAATTACTGTTACGATTGTACAAACTATTCGAGATTAAGCCGAAACAAGTCTATTTTCAACAGAATTTTAACGCTTCCAACAAAATACGTACACGACGATTTCTTGTGCGGAATGGTATTAAAAGGTCATTCCCGTCTTCAAACACATTGAGCTCCAAAACGACAGCTGCCAAGAAATTCAAGGAAGTAGACAAAACAGACATGATGAATAAAGGATTTTAAGATTTCGGAGTCGTTGATTTCAGGTGTCTTTTCTTTGTTCGGCGAGTTCTTGAAACATCAAACGCAGGGCGCATTTTAAACCCGGTTCAAGCAGGTGAAGCTGTCAACATCTAGTGCTAATTTTTATATGTTTGGGAAAAATAGACCCTAAATTCAACAGTTGTGGCATTTTTGTTTTAGCAGCAGAGCAAATGACATCCGATCATCCCTAGGGCGTTTTAAATTTGAGAAATGTTTGCGACTAGCTCTTTTATCGTTTATGGTTCAATATTAGTATCCATTTCTGCAGTAAGATTCTTTATTTTTTAATTTCGCGTGATGGACGAACTGTCCGAATTTCTTTGTCCTGAGCATAGTTAGTAACTGACATTCTTTTCCCCTCTGTCAAAATTTTTAAGATCTTTTTAAAGACGTGCTCAGAATAAATATTTGATTCCATTTTGAGATTGAAATCAGTAAAATAAACGGACTTGGTTTGGCAGCTGAGCTGTACTTTCTGGCTGATTGCTTTTTATTTGTACATATTCCACTTGCATTGCAAACAGAAGAAGCGGAATAACCCACAAAGGTAGATAGACCAAGTTATTTTATCAGCGTTTGGTTTGGTTTAAAATTTAAATTTTAAATCATCGAAAATAAACCCGCAAAATGAATTTTTGTTTCGTGTACTGACTTACCTTTGTTTACTGTTTTGCTGCTTCAAAGAACAACTTTAAAAATAAATCATATGTCAGCATCTTTTCGTACAGAGGAGTGAGCCGGCGTGGACAAATAAAATACAATTGCTCCTGAGTTATATACAAGCAGAAATTTATTTTCTGCACCTATTATGAGGAGGAACCAATACAAGCTCAAAAGGATTGAACTGAACTGGCTTTGAATTGAACGTTTTGTTATCCTTTCGAACGTTCTTGGAGCAATGAACGTAATTTTGTTTTCAAAGCTGCACAAGGCCAGCCTATAACATTCGTAAGGCCAATCATGCAAGTCCTAAGGATATAAGCCTGAGAATATGCTCGGGTACCTCAACGTTTAAACAACTTTTTTATGCGTTAGTCTAAGTCATGTTTTGTCACTAAGAAAATAAAACATGCATATGTCTCTGACAACTTGTCTGGAACAACTTTTAAGTTGGCATACTCTTTAATGACTTGTTTAGTGGCACATGTTTTACGCGATAAAACATAAAATGAGCTTGTAAAAATATTTAATAAAATGTAAAGAAAACGTGTCGACCAGAAAGCTGCTGAGATCGTTTTATGTACATGAAAGCGTGCAGTTTTCTTGAGAAAAATTAAACTCGCGATGGGATAAATCTCGTGGTGTTGCAAAAGGATTTAATGTTGTCATATTAAATATGGCTGGTCTAAATTAAATATGTTTAACTTTTAGTGAAATATTGATATAGATCGCCGGAGAAAACAATTTCGTTAAATTTCATACGTTCAGTTAAATGAATATATTTACCTTAAAGTCGGTTTAAGTAATACTGAATGAATGGGGTTAGTTTCTAGAGAAACTGTGGTGCTGCGTCGGTGGGGGGATGAAACACGAGAATTTAGTTTTATCGACTGAGTCGATAAGGTAAATTGACCACCGTAAAAAGATTCAAATAGCTGACGTTTCGAGCGCTAGCCCTTCGTCGGAGCGAATCAAGGAATTGTGGGTAGTGTGTGGTTTTATATAGTAAGCGGTGGAGCTACGCTATTGGTGGAAATTTGGTGACGTGAAAAACAAATGTAGATTAGTTGAATGAAAAGCGTTCGTTTTCGTGAACATCTCCGAGACGTTGAAAAAAATGACAAAGACGCATCCAAACCAGTCGCGCGCCATTTTAATCTTACTAACCATTCTAAACAACACATGACAATCTGCGGCCTTTCCCTACACCAGGGTAACACAGAAAGCCGTAAAAACCTAGAACAAAAAATCATCTTTCAAATCGGCACTCTCAAACCCCACGGAATCAACGAACGCTTTTCATTCAACTAATCTACATTTGTTTTTCACGTCACCAAATTTCCACCAATAGCGTAGCTCCACCGCTTACTATATAAAACCACACACTACCCACAATTCCTTGATTCGCTCCGACGAAGGGCTAGCGCTCGAAACGTCAGCTATTTGAATCTTTTTACGGTGGTCAATTTACCTTATCGACTCAGTCGATAAAACTAAATTCTCGTGTTAAGTAATACTGTATTCATATAAGCGCGGGATAACTATGTTATAAGCCGACGATTAAAATGTCAGGAATTGATCAAGAAATCGCCTAAAAATTTATGGCGCAAGCTAAGTGCGGCTAAATCAATATTAGTTTTGTTTAATTTCTCTTCATGAATTAAGTTTTCCCGACGTTTAGCTTATAAGATCGGCATAATTTTTATGTTCAGAAAATGATTTAGATATCAATAATGTCAAATAAGTTTTCCAAGAAATTGCAAGTTAATATGTTGAACCGGAGATATATCCGAGCAGAACTGACTGTGCTGTGTCAATTTAAACTTCACCCACCGGCAATAAATAAATAATTTCATTGGCGCTTTGCGATGAAGTTTATTTTGTTAAAAAATAAAATAAAAAAAAACATGTAGGCTTGCGAAAGTTCCCGGTCAGTATGCCAATATGGAAATTCTGTCTTGAAATATCTGATGAAGCGAAGAATATAAACGAAGAACGCCGTGTGTAAATAAGACGACGGTTTTTTTATGGAATAGAATTTAAAGAACAGAGCCCTTGCATAGTAGTAGCATGTGCATTTTTATGTAATTCCTTGGACCTTTAAGCGCGGTCAAATGAAATGAAAGTTTAAAATAGGGCGAGAAGCGAATGTATCAAGGTCTTTACGACTAATCCTTAAGGTTGTTGAGGCAACCTTGCCGACTTTGTTTTAATCACCGAAATCAAATGAGATTCTCTGCATGTACCATTGCTCTCCTAGCAACTTAGTCCTTGCCGGAACACTTGCGCTGTACTTGTATTTCTCGTCGTTTCGCTTTTCGCGTCACGCGGAGTAGCTTTGTTGGCTTGAGGAAGTCAAATTTGTCGAACGTATCACTCTTTCAAATTTTTATTTCTAAAGCGACGGGTTTAGTGCATCGAAAGTATTTTGTTTACCAGGGGCAGTGCGAGTCAAGTGAAAGTTGAACCATGCGGCAAATTGTCTTATGTTATGAATCGTGATCAATTAAACCATGGCAGAGAAATTCAAGATGGCAAGTGCTCTTTCTGTTCTACAATTAATAAGCACAAAGAAGAAGGTATATGTTCGACAAAGACGTGAGAGTAATCAGTCAAAATTGTGTAAAATTCTCAAAGAAGTAATTGTCAAGCGTGGCGCTATCTTGTTAAAAGCGCGCGAAAATAAGCACACATTGATCAAGTTAGGCGCTAAATGGCTTCTATCAATTCAAGAAAAGTGTTAACTATACAGCGATGAGACAAAATCTTCTTCCATTTCTTTTTTAAGTCTACAATATTTTGTTAGCAGACGTGCAATTTTAAGCTAGGCATATCATTCAAAACAAATGAAGTTCTCATGAATTGTTTTTTTCTGGTAATGCTACTAATCGAAGAGGACACTTTCGTATATTGGTAACATACATTAGAAACGTCTTTCTTAATCAAATGTTTGGCGAATTTTTGCGCTCGCAATAAGATACAATTTGAGTAAAACGAATGCAATAGTTTATCTTTTCACTTCGCCGGGCGGTCGTGTTTCTCTGTGCATATTTCATTTGCGTTTTATTCCGTTCTCAGTGTTTTTCGACAAAACGTCAAGAGTTACTCGATCTAGCGACAGCTTACCTGTTGTCGGCGCATTCAAGTAAAGACTCTTTTTCCAAAAAAAGATGATATTTTAACTGTTTTACGTTTGAGTGCGAAGCCTAGCCCGTTTAAACGGTTTATAAGTGTATGTAAGCGCGCATATTAGCTTATATACCCCCCTCCTGTTTGAAAGCAGTTCCGAAAACAAACTTGTGTGAATACGTAATCGACCTTAATGTCTATCAAACATTTGGCAGCTAGCTTAGTGCTTCAAAATGGCTTTGTTTCCTAGACTTTTTAAAGAAAACGAGAGAATTTTTCAAATACCTTTCAAATATATTTACTTAAAGGCTTTACACAGAGCAACCCTAAAAACCAATATAAATAAAAAAGGTATACAAGCTAAGAGCTTTATGCACAAATGTTTGCCGAACACAGAACTAGTTAAATATATACGGCATAATCGAATCATCGAAATAGTATTTGGACCTTTTAACTCATTCAATAAAGATTTAGTGTTTTACAATCGCCGTCTGTAAGAACGAGGCAAACAGCGACCCAACTGCTTACCAATGTTTACTTTGCACACTGTGATTGAGCGGATCAAATCAACGATCATATAAGAAATACCAACTAAAATCATTTAATTCACACACATTTCAATCATGTACAATATAATTTCTTTACCCAGGGAATCATCATATTTACAAGATAAAAATATAATTTTTACAATCTAGGCTAAAACATTTTTGTACCCTTGAGTTTATAAAGTTTTGTCGATACTGCGGTTCTTATATCCTGAACACGCTTCCTTTGCTACAAGTCCGGCATCTTGAACATAAACATTAAAACAAAACTAGGCTTTTGAAAAAGTCATTTGTTTAAGTATCAACCTTCACCTTTTAAAATAATCTCACAACGAAATAAACAGGAAAATGTTTGTGTCCATTCTCTCTGACTTGAACCGATTTTAAACTATCCCTCGACATCATACCTTTGTTTGTTCCGAAGCGTTCGGTCTAGAAACTGTAAAATACGATTAGTCTTAACTGCGGTCTTTAAAAATCCTCTACAATTGTTGGGAAAACAGTTCAAAGTCATTTGTCAGCTGTTCTATGCAGTATTAAATTTAGTGTTTCATAATATAGCAGTTTTCTTTAGTTGAATCGCGACTGTGTTCAGTCCCATCACCGAAACATGGTTTGCGGAAGAACTGCGCTTGTCACTGGCACCGTCGCGTAAAAGGACGTAAGATCCCCAGTGTGATAAAACTGTTGACCAAGTCTCGCGATTTCATAGTCATAGTCATTCATATGATGCGTGCATGGTTTGGCAAAATACGCTGGGACAGAGGACCAGAGGTTTCCCTGATACCCCGGTAGAGCTGGCCTGGGAGGAGAATTCATACACGAAGGACAAGTCGGTAGAGAGGGTATCGGTGTTGTCATTGTCTGACAGGATTGTACGTTCTTGATGTCCGATCCTATGAGGTTTTCTATGTTGAATGGATGCTTGAAGCCCGATTGAGTCGCATCAACTGGCGAGATGCAGCGAACAGGCGTGTCATCCTTCACTTGTGTGTCTTTGGTCTCGTTAGTTATGAGCTTAGCCAGCTTCGTGGTTCTCTCCTTCTCCGATTTGAAGCGTTTTCGTCGGCGCAAGAAGCTGCCATTCTCGAACATTGCTCCGCAGTCGGGATGCAATGCCCAGAGGCTTCCCTTGCCGGGTTGATCGGGTCTTCTGGGAATCTTAAGAAAGCAGTCGTTGAAGCTCAAATTGTGTCTTAGCGAGTTCTGCCATCGTTGCGTGTTGTCCCTGTAGAACGGGAAGTGATCCATGATAAACTGGTAAATTTCGCTGAGCGATAGCATCTTCTGTGGTGAGCTCTGTATGGCCATAGCTGTCAGAGAGATGTACGAATATGGCGGCTTTGCGCTGCCATAGCTATTCCTCAGAGGTCTCGGCATCACGAGATTTTTCCTTCCTTGTACTTGTCACTGTGCTCGATGGCCAGCCGACAGTCGACAGGTCCTTAATCTGTTTTGCAACCTCGACACACTCAGAATAAGATGTTACGCAGATGTTGGGTTTTTGTACGCTGTCCTTGTGTGTACTTAAGCTATCGAAATAAATAGCGTTGGCTAAACACACCGACAAACTTCAAAAATTTTCTTTGTTTGTCGCCGATTCTAGGCCCGCCGTGCAGCGCGCTTCCAATGTCAGAGGACTGTTGACACAACAGGTCGGCAGGCTGAAGATTTCTATTAAATACAGAATACCTAATTAGCACATGTCTATCAAACCGAAACTTATCCAAATTACTCGTTAATTTTCTTATTGAAGTTTGGCCCACAACAAAAGGCCGGCTTTCATAATAGTTTAAATAAAATATTCAAATTTGGGTCACAACTCCCTCACGTGTCACCGACCACGATACACCACAAAGGCACCGTCAGCTCCTCGAACGCACAGGAAGTTTCGCATTCGGTCGGTCTTTCGAGGCAATAAAAACCCGTATCACGGGCTAGTAACCTCATTTTGTTTATGCGCGCCGCTTTGCGGCCATTCTGTATTGTTGACAAGGCTAATTAAAAAAGAGAGTACTTGTAAGTATTTGCGCCCACAGTCCATTCAGTTGTAAAAACTATGTGTTTCTTTTTATCATTTGCGCCTAGCACCCCTGCGCGCGAAAAATCTACATATTAAGCAGCGTTTCGTTTTATTGTTGATCTGCCCCAGAGCTTTCCGGACGTCAATACTGGCGGCAAAGATCCCTTCCTTTAGGCAATTTAAACTCTTTGTTTATGACTTGTAGTCGGACGTTTTTCTAGTTGAGCGTGTTCTCCGTTGTCTCGCAAACTGAATTGAGCACCAGTTATTAACTTCATCATACCTTTTTGTCTTATTACTTTTTCTCATATTAGCGCACTTTAATTTGAGAGCTCATTTTGCAGAGCGCGAAGAAATGTCTTTATAACCGTTTATTAAAGTTTCCTTTGGCCATTTCGGGCATACTTAATAACTTGAAGGCGGGATGCGGCAAAGGGCCCGGTCAAAATTAAACTAATTTTCAAACCATGAGATATTGGAAAATGTCTCGCGCTACCTGCGTTATTGCCGTTGTACATGTAACATGTAATAAGACATTATTGAGATGAATTGCTTTAGCCGACTTGAATAGTCCTAAATGTCCTTTCTTTGAAATTTCCGATTAAAGATGTTTTCATATTTGCAATATTTTTATTTTGTTAAGATTTTGCAACAATTAAGGCAACAAAGGATGAAAAGCAACATACGTGGTTAAAAGCGACAGTGGTCTCGCTTTAATGGTTTTGCATGAAATTTCCTTCTTTGTAAAAGTCTAAACCGCCATTTAGTTAGTTTTTCCGAACGTAAATATTTTGAAAAAATTCTCCGAAAAGAAACCTTGCTTTGGCAATCATTTTAATATCTAATGTCAATTTGAAGTGTCAATATTTTTAATGATTTTGCAAGAGAGCTCCAGTTATTGTCAAGTTATTCATTTAACTAGGAAAACCAAATGTAGTTTTCTTGAAAAATTACTTTGTATCCTTCTGCCAAAGCTCGCTCCCAAAATGTTAACATTTTTATAGTTTAAGCTGTTTGAATTAAAGAGTCTGACGCTCATTTGCTTTTTAGTAGTAAATGTTCTTCTTGCTGTATTAAAATCAAACTTCTTGAAATTGCCGACAATTTTGTTTTGGTCTCGCAGGTGCTTGATCGCCACGAAACTTTAAATGAAAAGGTCTGCCTCAATACAATCGGGCAAAGCACATTTGATGTTTAGATTTCAAATGTAAACAATGTACTTTCTTTCTCCTTTGAAGCGCTTTGTTTCATATGAGCGAGGTGTATAATTAATTGAAGAATACGTTTAGGATTCGCCATTAATGAATAGGGCTCATAAACAGCTACTACAAAGCAAAGAATACAAAATAATTTAAGTAAACAATCTTTAACTCACATATTAAAAAAGATGAATAGAACAAACACGTTTATTGCACTTTCCAACGGCAAGCAATTTATCACTTTGTGCAAAATTGAAAAGCCAAATTAATCAGAGCATGATACTATAGAAGAGGTCGGTGCTGTTTTTAAACGCCAGCGAGACTAAAATGGCGGGAGCCAAGGTTTTAATGTGTATGTTTTTTTATCTCTCCCATGGTTAACGTAAACTTAATATTCATATGACTATCTAAACAAAATAAAAGTCTCCACCGAAACTATGACATTTCAAAAGTTGTTTTCATGGAATGCCGTTCAATTTACAACTCGCCTGCAGGAGTTTCATGCTGATATTATCAAAGAATTGTACTTAAAAAATTGTAGGATTTGTTTTGGAAACCTTAGAAAATACCTCGTTAACTTTTCCCTCGGGATACATCCAGCTAAATTATCTGAGTTGTTTATTTTGCCTTTAAAAACCGTCTGAAGAAACTGTCGTCAAAATTCTGAAATTAATCAGAATGTTTTCAAAAATTTCTAAGAATAGCAATGTTTTTCTTTTACTTGCGCGGAATTATGGTGACCTGTTAACTTCAAAGATGAAAACGGGGTATTAGTTTTTTAAGTTTGGTATGAAAGATATACATAAGGACATGAAGAATTTTAGCTATCACGTAGGCTCTATTTTCGTTTCGCTTTCCGCGGGAAACGCGAAACGAAAAAGCAAGCGACCACGTAATAGGAAATAAAGGCGCTGCTAAAATTGGATTTGATCGCCAGTTATCACATAATAAAAAATTTTACTGGATCTCTCCAAATTGCATTAGGCATAGAGTGTTGCATTTTAAAAATTTGCTCTGTCTGATGGAAACTTAGAAAGTTATGCTTGTAGAAATCTGCTCTCGCAATTGGAATTTTAGCAAATCTTAGATTTTAATTTTTCATTCTATACCCCCTACAATGTTGGATATAAACTGTTCACAATAATAGCAGCCGAATTGGTTACCTTAAGCCGACATAATACTGACTGTTTACTGAGTCCCGGCCGGAGATGCAGAGATAATAAATTTATAGCATTGTTCCTTTATAACAGCCGACCATCGTGCTGTTTTGTATCGGACAACTCACTTGGTCCCAGAGAGATTGAAATTCATCGGACTCTACTTCAATAATATAATAAAATGGAGACTTCGTCGTGCCTTATGATGCGGAGTCCAATTGATGGATTTAACTGTTCACTTTGTAAACCTATTTGGCGTAGTTGGTGAGTTTTGCTGCTTTAAGAAAATTCAATTTTCAAAACATCAGTTACTATGGCTTGCTGTATTCTATGAGATTACCATCAGTTTTCAAAGTATCTTATTTGTTCAAAGAGGTGTTTTCTATTACTTAGAAACTCAATTCAATTGTCATGTATCCATTAAGCTATCAAATGTGAGAAACATTGGAGAAATATGGCTACACGAGATTTCTGTAATTTTGAGACATAAGTGAGTTTCCATGGCTACTCGTGTCTCTCTTTAAAAGCTTTCACATGTTTTTCATCCTTAATATAATTTGAAGTACTGAGTAGGGAGCCTTATGTTTACTATTTCCATTTCTAAATCTCCCGTTGCCATAATCATATTTCATTCGAAATGGATGACACTACAACCTGAAAGATTGTATTATATTCTAAGTGATGGATGAAAATCTTAATGTTAAAGTTTATTTTGCTGGTTGCGGCTGTTAAATTGATACTCGCTGAGAAATTACCGATATTTTAACTGTCAAACGACGATTTCAGTAACGGATAATTGAAAATCTTTATCAGAATTAATCATGTGTCTTCTAAGATCATGAAATTTCGCGGATTGTGGTTAACTGGTAGAGAAACTTACAGGTGATTGTCGGGACTTTTCCCCCCAAAACGATAAATCCTAGATAGAACCTTTGCGAAGTATCGGGCCGGGGCGGCTCTTCAGTTTTTGACATTTGTTTGTTCCATGCAATGCCCCATGCAAACTGGTCGTGAAATCTTATGAGACATCAAATTTAATCGATATTCCAATCCATAGAAAAATATACAAACGAAAAGAAAGGAAATAGTTAAGCTGTTGCCAGGTTGCTAAGGACAGACGAATGAACAGATATAGCCACACAAAACCGGACAACATTGGAATGAGTTTGTAACATTTCTTCGGCCGGATAGACAGTCGAGTTATAGACAACTCATAGTATAAAATACATGGTAAACCAAGGTACTTTGTTACTGACTCAATTTTACCTGTTGTATGATTTAACTTTATTCATTTTAGCAAAAAACGCCCAAAGCATGCAGCGAACACTTAACTGTGGCCTTTTTACTAGACTGAGCCTTTTCTAAATTATCTCAAAGATTTCATGGTTGGACAAATTAAAAGATCTTTGTTTATTTTTTCTCCTTCTGTAGAAGTTCGCGGCTTGTTTTTTGTGTGTGGTCAGAATCGATATTGGAAAACTAGATGAACAATGCATTGTTCTATTCAATGATATTGACTTACGGAAGTTTCGCTGTTGATTTTAGTTTTATTGAATCTATTGTGGATAAAGAAATGGTGTGGCGAACTTGATACAATATGACACACTCAAGAGCTATATGTGCTAAGCATTGTTTATTGGCAGCCTCTAAAACGTAATGTTATTAAAAGAATATTGTGCTTACAACAAAGACTTTAGACTTGCCTTTGACCCTTTCACTCGCTCCCAGAGTCAATTATGGAGACATGTTATGTAGTTCTAACTTTTGAGTCTGTCGATAAAATCCTATGTTGTGACCATTCAAATGAAACTTCTTCAGCAGTACTTTTTCATGGTACCATTAGTTCTTCGATATTTTACTGACAACATGAAATTTGGGATTTTTTCTTGAATTTGGATATTTGACATTTTTAACTCGAGATAACTGGATATAGGTCATATGGGCACTTTGCTCACGTTGTAGATGCTCTAACTGAAGGAAGTGGTTAAATACTGTTCAGGAAAATGCATGTGGTATAAAGAATGGAATCTCAATGAGTCATTCATTCACGGTTTGAGAAGATACGAACTGACCGACTACTTTATATCCCTATACATGAGTCATGTCTGGATCACACTACAGTGCTGATACAACCTTTGAAGCTGTGTGGGTGTACTAAGGCGACCGTTTTCAAATCGAAATTTCATAAAATCCGAAAGTAGGGCAGTCATTATTGTAGTGCTATTCGTTTTTCAAAGTTTCCAAAAAGGGACAGTTTAGAATTTTTCTGAATTTGTACTTGTCTAAACGATTTTTCGGCGGTTAACATGGATTTACAGACAATGAAAATTGTGCAAATATTTTGAATTACTTCCTCAGACCGCAACCGATTTCTTTGTTAAGGAAACTGGAGACCAAAATTAATCAGACACAGACTAGAAAAGATTTGGATGTTGCACCAGGTTTTCTACCTTACTAGCTGATTTTTCATCTTCAGACAAAAAATCTTAACTTGTCGGCAAGCTTACGACAAGATCGGACCTTGTCGGGCGATATCTGGCAGTGTTAGATCTCAAAACGTCTTGTCGGGTATTGTCGGCTAGTATGCCGACAAGTTAAGATTTTTTGTCTGAAGATGAAAAAAAGGCTAGTGTGCGCCAAGCTTAACTGACATGTTCGACCGTCGTCAGATGTTCAACGAAATGAATGCATGGAGTTGAGATCTAGAACAAGTGCAACGATAAACATAACTTTAACTTATTGAAAATAAAACATCAGTTTATATTATTGTATTGAATAATCTTTTGCTTTCTGTTATGCGTGACTGTAGGTGTGTTTTAAGAAAGCTTAGCTTTGCTAAACCACTTGTATTGGCAAGATATCTTATAGGCGAAACTTTGTTTACAATTCTTATTGCCTCATTAGCATACGCGCCTCATTCTCTAACTCAGCTACAATAAAATCAATTCCGTAAAGAGCACAGCACAATCAGCTTTCTCTAGAAATTAAAGCCCGATATACTAGATTCTCTTCAACATCGATGCTGTTTTAAGAATTCAAAATTGCACAAAGAATGCATGTATGCCTCATTAGCCTATTAGCGCTTTTTTCACCCAACGATTTTGTAGTTTGTTCGACAGCTGACATTTTCTAAACATAACATAATAAAAGCTAATAAGGTTGCATAGTAGATTTCTAAGTTTAACAAGTTCTTTCAACTTTTGAAGTCAATTCGTGTTTAGCACGATGCCTCAGTTCTCTACGTAAATTCGTATGTTAATGAAACGAAATGTAAACAATGACGTCAACAAAGATGATTTAGTTAAAGAATAAACCCTACAGTTATATAATGTGGTTTTAAGTTTTGTTTGGCGTGTCCAATCGTATCAATTGAGCAGTTCTTACCTGTGGTAGACTTCGTTTGTCAGTGAAAATTGAACAGAAATTCGCTTTGGCACTCTTGTAGTTAGACATACTGAGTCATGATATACCTTAGCACTAATTTTAAGTACACTCACGTTCCCTTCGTGTTGCGGTCAAAAAATAAACAAACAAAGCGCGCAATCTGCTATTTTTATTACACTTTTGGTTAACGAGGAAACAATGCTAAAACCACAAACAATCAAGAAGTGTAGGTCACGCGATGGGAGGATCACGTAGGAATCTATGTAAAATTCCCTTTATCTTTGCGACGAAAACCTGCTCTTTTAGCCTGGTCTTTCTAGCCTGTTTCAGTGTATTATTTCTTCTCTGCGCGCCACCTTACCTTCCCTCTACACTATATGAACACCTGGAACAGGCGACGTCTTTCAGTCATCTCCACTCATCAACCTTATCTTAAAATACCAAAGATACCATCAGTTCTTACCTCCCCTCCCTTAAATTAACACCACCCCCTGCTATCTCCCGCCCTTCAAAAACCTGATATATAAAAGAAAGTTGACGTTTTCAGACTCACCCTGAGGGCTGTCTCTACTCCTACAGGTCAAGGTACGACAATTTCATCAGCCAGCCAAAAACTCCGGCTTACTACTGTCCCAGGCCGATAAGTTAAGCTTACAGATCCATAGACTCAAAAATTAGGACACCTTGCGTAGAATCATAAACAGCCGGCACCACTGATAGCTTTCATTTGGATGGTCACAATGTTTTAGGAATTCAGTCCACAGAATCGAAAGCCGTAGGAAATTAATCAGCGTACAACATAATAAACAGTACCACAGAGAAGTACTGCACAGGAACTTTCATTTAAGATGTCCGGCATCCGATCCCGCACAGAATCTAAAGTTAGTGTCCATGGTTGCATTTTAGCTTTCAGTTTGGGCTTTCCTGTCCTGTTTATTATGCTGTACAAGGTGATTCTAATTTTTGAGTCTGTGGATGAGATTTTAAAGTGTGACCATTCAAATAAAAGCTATTGAGCAGTACTTTCCTGTGGTGCTGTTTATTATGCGGTACAAGGTGGTTCTAACTTTTGAGTCTGTGGATGAAATCCTAAAGTGTGACCATTCAAATGAAAGCTACTGAGCAGTACTTTCCTGTGGTACTGTTCATTATGCGGTACAAGGTGGTTCTACCTTTTAAGTAAGAAGCAAAGAACCGCGAACGAAAATGCTGCTGGTGTACGAAGGATCTGGAGAAGATCTAGTCAGCCAAAAATACGAATACAAATAAAGTAAGCGAGTCTGATACTACGTAGAACATTTAACGCGACAACTACATAACACAAACTGAAAGCAGTGAAAGCCTATAAATGCATCCGTGAACAGCTATTTCGACCTGGTTGGATTTCGTCAGCACGGTGTGGCAGCAAAATAAAAGATAGAAAAACTAGCCGGCGAACGCGACCAATTGTCTTCCAAATTGCACGTGGTGATGACCTCAGAGTGAGTTGGCAAACACTTGAATTTTTGCTCATCTGCGGTCATCACCACGTGCAATTTGGTAGAAAATTGGAGTTCGCCCGGGTTTTTTTATCTTTTTGCTGCTAAACCGTGCTAACGATAACAGCTGCTGCTCAGCAGCTTTCATTTGAATGGTATGGCGCACTGTATGATTTCATCCACAGACTCAAAAGAAGTTAGAACGACCTTGCACAGCATAATAAATAGCACCACAGGAAAGTACTGCACTTAGAAGCTTTCAATTGAATGGTTACACGTTAGGATTTTATCCACAGACTCAAAAGTTAGAACCACCTTGTGCAGCATTATAAACAGCACTTCAGGAAAGTATTGCCCAATAGCTTTGATTTGAATGGTCACACTTTAGGATTTCATCCACAGACTCAAAAGCTAGAACCACCTTGTGCCGCAGCATGATAAACAGCACCACATGAAAGTACTGCTCAATAGCTTTCATTTAAATGATCACACCTTAGGATTTCATCCACAGACTCAAAAGCTAGAATCACCTTGTGCAGCATGATAAACAGCAGCACAGAAAGTATGAATGAATGGTCACACTTTAGAATTTCATCCACAGATTCAAAGGTAAGAACCACCTTGTACAGCATAATAAACAGTACCACAGAAAAATTCTGCTCAATAGCTTCCATTTGAATGATCACACTTTAGGATTTTATCCACAGACTCAAAAGTTAGAACCACCTTGTGCAGCATAATAATCAGTACCACAGGAAAGTACTGCTCAGTAGCTTTCATCTGAATGATCACACTTTAGGATTTTATCCACTCAAAAGTTAGAACCACCTTGTACAGCATAACGAACAGTACCACAGGAAAGTGCTGCTCAATAGCTTTGATTTTCGTGGTTACTCAGTAAGAATATCATCCATACAGAGACGCAAAAGCTATAGAACCATATTGTGCAAAAGATCACAAAAAAACACCTGTCTTCTGATAACAAGTTTATTTTATTGCTACTGGCAGTTGAGCTGAATGCAACTTAACAACATACATATATGAGCATGTAAATTTTATAAAACGTTCCGACACAGTTATTTAGTAAAGCCTTTAAGTCAGACAAATTACAAAAACAGAACTACTACTTCAATCAGTTTATGGTCGCTCAGAGAAAACCCATTAACTGCCATACATATAACATATCAGTTGTTTTTCTTCAAAGCGCAATATGTCTCGACAAAATTCTCCAGAAGGTACTGGATTCGTTTATCTCCCTCTCTAGGAATCTGAACGAAGTAGTAATAATTTCTTTGCCGTTTTCCACGAGACCATTGTTTTAGTTATGAGAGCAATACAAAATGTCAGTGGGCCATCAATTTCAGTGACGTGAATAATGTCAAAAAATGGCCACAAGATTCGACCTGGACAATAATCTTCTTTTTTTACAGTGTCAGTAAAACTAAAATATAAAAAAAGTGCCCACTTTTTATGATTTTATATATATATATGATTATATATGATTATTGATTACTGTGCACTTAGAATTCTATAGATATTTTCTAGATTTTGTATAGAAATAATATTTTGTATGTATGGCTACAAAAATCAGGGTGCAGATTCCCTGAAGACAAATTCCATGCGGAGGTACCAGACCTCGCGCATTTTGTCGAACTATACTTTTTATATATAAAACCGTTTTTGTATTACTTAACCAAGCGAATAGTACTGACCAGGGGCGGGTCCAGGGGGGGTGAAATGGGTGAATTTTCACCCCCCTTTTCTGAGACCTTTTCTTTCTTTTTTCTAAAGTATTTCTCAAATAAATAATATTTTATTTCTCTGATATCTTTTTTGAGGTGAATTTCACCCCCCCCCCATTTCAAAATCCTGGATCCGCCCCTGCTGACCTATACTTCAATATTCAGATACGAAAAAAAAACTATCTTATTTTCTATTACTTTACGTTGTTAACCCATAAGTTAAGTTTTTGTTCCCCAGTCCTTAAACAATGCTGTTAAAGAGCCTATTTTCTTTATATAAAGGCAGAATAAGTTATAACCGCTTTAATCTATTCAATTGCTTTAGGCTCTTGATGGCTTCAATAACGAGACTAAAGAATCGTAAATTACAAAATTTTCAACTTTCATCCCCAAAGCATGTCTCATATATATATATATATATATATATATATATATATATATATATATATATATATATATATCTACCTTTGAAGCAGAGGTTTAATTTCTTGCTAGCCCCATGTCGCACGCTAGAAACCTTGGGCGCTTATTATATTTCATTTGTCAGAACTGGTCAGCCAGACCGGTCAGTTTGTAACAAGCTTGAGAAGGTGGCTTTTTGAAGGCCCCTTGTCTCGCTCTGAGGGTATTATTTTAAGAGGGCGGTTTCCAATGGAGCGTCGAAAGTAATTTGCAGTCGTTTTAGTTTTGCATTGCTACGCTTTGCGCTATTTTTTTCAACCAATCGGTAGTAAAACGAATACAAATGTTGGTTGATCACAAAACATTTTCCCGCGCTTGGCTCTGGCTTCATGTATTTGCTTCAAGATCGGATTGGTTCATTGGATTGTCTGCCTCTAATGTAATTGGACAGAGTTATTACTTTGGTTTTGGTTTTAAGGCAATAGAGCAGTTTTCAATTGAGTGCGAAAAGTAATTACACAATTGCTTTGGTTTTTCATTGCTACGCTTTGTGATTGGCTAAAAAATCTCGCGCCACTATCTCGACAAATCAAAAGTAAAACCAAAACCAATCGTGACTTGCTCGCACGCGTTTTCCCGCGCTTGGCGCCGCCGACATGTAATTGCTTCGAGCTCTGATTGGTTCATTGGATTGTTTACGACTGCTGTGATTGGTCAGAGTAATTACTTTGGTTTTGGTTTTACCACATTCAATTGAAAACTGCTCCGAAGTTGAAACCCGCTGTAATTAGCACAAAATAATACCCAAGCCTAATGAATTAGCCCCACTTCAATCCTAACTGGCTGATCTCAAAGTAAAGAACAAAACATAACAGTCTTGACCCAGAGTAAGATGCAAAAATGTTGATACATCTATGGAAATGAACCTGTCCTTGGACGTCAGTTGGTAGAATGGTAGATTAATGTTGCAATCGCCCCGAAACCTACGGCTGCAAGACAAACTTTTTTCCACCATAATTTTTCTCTCTCTTCGTTTGCATCGCCAAAGGTCTGGTTAAAAGCTTCCTGTTAAACGAAAAAAGGGGCAACAACTCTTATTTCTTGTGACAATATTTAGCTCATTTAAAGGGGTAACGTCACGGAAATTTTATCGAGTTTCGTCAAAACTGCACAAAATTTTAAGTAAGAACCTTTACTAAAAAAAAATATCAAGTGATTACTCAAAGAAAGAACAAACCTTAATTTCACATTTTTTTCTTTTGCGTTTTTTTCCGAGACACTGACGGGACAACTTAAAAGAACTGGCCAATTTTTTCAAGTTACAGTCCATTTCAATCCTGGCCATCTGCAGCCAAAAGCAGTCAAGGCTTGTTTCTGTGCAGTGATAGAATAATCGTCAACAAAACTGGTCTATTATTTTTAGGTTTCCATTCAGATACAAACATGATTTTTTTTGGTTTTTCAAAGTGATGCTGAAAGTACGTGACATTGCCCGTTTAAAACATAATTGTAAACCAAAAGGGTGGTGGGAATGAAGGGGAAGATCAACTAAGGATACCACCCTGCTCTGATCTATCATTTAGCGAATTCATATTAGAAGACGGGAAACTCGTTCACACGGGATTCCGCCTGTCTGACAGAATATACTACTGTGGTCTAATATGAATTTAAAGGGGCTATGTCAAAAGCCAAAAGACATATTTATATTAGTGGAAACCCTAGTGTTCCAGTTTTGTTCTAAATCTCTCTACCAAAGCTCTAAGAGTAAAAATAAGTGTCTTGAGCTGCAGATGGCCAGGATAGAAATGGCTTGCAACTTGAAAAAAAAAAAGCCAATTTTGTCAAGTTTATCGCCCGTATGTCTTGAAAAACTCGCTAAAACTATAATTTACGGCTTATTCTCTCTTCGAAAATTCACTTGATATCTTGGTCTTTGTGTTCTACAAGCATTTCGTGTATGAAAAAGGTAATTACTTGCAATAGGCCTTAATCACGCGGCGGCCATGTTAACTCCCCGGAGAATAAAATGCTTTGTTTCGCCCGCCCAGCCTCGCAGTGAAAAAATTGAAAACGAGGTTGGGTGTGTAAAAATCTTTTGTTTTTATACAAAAAGACGGGGCGTGATAAAGGCCTATTTGGGGCAGGTTTGACCCAAAAATGTCACAATTCCCATAAGGATGGTAAAATAAAAATTGAAGACGGTAGGTGAGACGGGTAAATGACTTAGAGACGTAGGAAAGAAGGACCAGTGTGAGGCCAGGTAGCCGGTTATCATTTCTACCTCAGAAGAAATTGCTGATGGATTTTTGGCTGTAGTTCCAGTCTTGTAGCAAACAAAACATCCGCCTTGATTTTCATCTCAATTAATGTGAATTTAAGAATGTTTTCCGAATAGTAAGACAAGTTCAGTTCCGTTTGATGTCTAGTTTTAGACGCTGGGAAGATGGACGGATTAATTAGGAACTCAGTCTTCGCTGGATTCGATTCATATTTCACGAATTTTTCTTCTTTTAAAAGCAGGACACTGTAGCCAGAAATTCTTGACAGACAAGGCAAAAAGTTATAGTGGGAAGGAATTGAATGAATTTCTGTTTGCCAACAAATTTCGGTAACCTTAGTGACCAACGATTATACCCTCAAGCATAATAAGGCTCCCCCAGCCCACTTATCTCAAAGTTTTTTAAAGGACTACTTTCCAAATCAGATGACGGAAAATGTAAAAATTTGTGATTTAGATGAGGCTAGCGCCTCGTCTTGCCTCATACTAGCTACGGCCCAGTAATAAGACGAGTTTCCCATCTTCACAGTTTTCCGCCTCTAATATGAATTTGGAATTCTCTTTGCTAAACACTTTGGGCCGGTTATTTAAACGAACGGTTTAGACGGTGTTTAACAAAACTGCAATCCAATATTTAAACCGGTTGTGTACTGTAAACACTCAGTGTGAAGCCGGCGGGGGGAGGGGGGGGGGGGGGGGGGGGGGGCGGGGGGGGGGGGGGGGGGAAGGCATATAGCAGAAACTAGCTACAAAGACATTTAAAATGACCAATTTAGTAACAGAAACTGATGTAGCAATAGGTAAGGATAGATTGATAGTTTGAGCTGTGTGTTGAAAAATGACTTCACATATCAACCATTTGACTTTGTTATACTTTATGATGTAACTTCCATAAATTAGTGCAGTTTAATTATTAGTGAGCTTACTACACAAAATGACGTGTCCAAACAAAAATAAAAGTGAAATTTCTTGTTTAGTTCAGGGGTCAATTCAATAAAACTTTTACACTTGTTCAGAGGTTGAAAACAATAGCTACATTTGTAAATTACATGTGTAAAAGTTTTACTGAATTGACCCCAGTTTACCATTTCCTTTCTCGAAATCCTTAAAAAGCGAATCAACATTAACTGAACTAAATTTTTGCTCAGCATCGCATGACGTAATTGAAAGTAAATGTGTTTTACATGCCCCCCAGCACGTTAAGCAAGTCAAAACTAGTAAATTATTTATCAGTTACTGATAAAATACAATTGTAACAATTTTCTGGAGTAGTTCAGTGCAACCCACAAAGTACACGAAGCCCAAGGCCACAATTTTGCTAGCTTGTTGCTCGGCCCTACTAGCACTTGTGCTATAAACAATGCCGAGGGTAAATAAACGTTATTTGTATTTGTATCACGTTACAAAATGTTCATCATCCTCACACGTCCTCACGTCCTCATACGTCATCACACGTCCTCAGTTAGCTTTTGGCAGCTTAATTTTGAGTTGAAATTATTTTGAAAAGCACGCAAACACATCCTCTATTTTATAGAGTTGCACTAATCGTCGCGGGTCGCGGGTCGCGGGTTTCAAGTCGCGGGTTCTCAAAGTCGCGGGTTTTTATTTTTTATTTCTTATTTATTTCTTTTCCCGGCTACTATTAGGCTGTGAATTGCGCTTTAAAGAAAGAATACATTCACCCTTGTGGAACTTTTTTGCCTTTTCAGCGAGCCTCAGCCCTTTTTTGTTCCTCCGATTTCAAATTGAACTGAGCCCAAAATACAGCAAAATACAGTGATTTGTTAGAGAAAACTATGTTTTCAGTCGCCAATATCTCGGCCGCGTTTTGACGGATTCTTGCTTGTTTTTTTTGGTTTTTGTTTCGTAGTCACGTGGTATGAGGTCATCGATTACGTCGTCGATTAGGTGACCAGACTATGTTGAAGTTGTCAAGGAGCCAAGTGGGGAGATAAACACACACAGTGACATAGCAACACTTTATCTCCAAAAATTAACCACAGGATACCCGGTAAAAAAATAAAATGATCGAGAAACGGTTCTGCTGCACTGGAACGGGTCCACGTGACGGATGCTCCGCCTTTAGGTCGTACCTAAATTTTATATACGGACTTTCAGCAGATAAAGTAGTTTCATAAGATTACCATGGAGACTCCACAATTCCTTATTAATGTACTCTTGTTTATTCTTGTATAATTAGCTATAATTTTAGATGGCTTCTAGTGTAACAATAACCAGGTAAACTGCACGGCAGAAAACGTATACGTATACATATACTTAAACAGCTTAATGTACCGATTCAGATAAAACATGGAAACGATGCCTAATAATAACAACGATAATAAAAAACAACGATAATAAAACAACGATAATAAAAAATCCCCAAATCCAAAATGGCGGACAGTGGTTACGATTCTCCAGACGATAAATACTCTGCCAAAAAGACCAAATAAGGAGGGTAGTCTTGTGAAATGGCCGTCTGTAACTGTCAGACTGACATAAACCAAATTTTCTTTAACACCACCTACTGACTAGCAGGCAATGCATGCACGTGTTATACATTACTGCATCCCTAAGATGACACGTAAATTACTAGATGTAATGACGGCATTTTGTGCAGTGTCAAGGGACTGATATTCTTCATTAGAAACTAAAACGTTTCCATCGAAACACGGGTTTTTGCGCCTGATGTGCGAGTAATCCAAATGGTAATATGTGTTCTGAAAGTCTACAGAAAACACAGGCTGTCCTGTTTGGTCACGCCGCATAAATCTACGGTCACGATGCCTAACAACTACATTATAAGGTGACACCCGGTTCTCGTGTTTAAACGCAGCACCGCAGCCATAGCACACTTTTACATTTGAAACCCGCGACTTTGAGAACCCGCGACTTGAAACCCGCGACCCGCGACCCGCGACGATTAGTGCAACTCTATTTTATACCTCCAAACCTGACTGAGTGAAATCGTTTAATTTACTCTGAAATATTGTCCTCAAAATAAATGGAACAGCTGTATAAAAAAACTTGTCACCCACCTTATATTTTATTGACTGTATACTATGATATTTGTCCTGAAAATGTTTCTGTTTTATTAATGGCTAACATAGAAATAAGTTCACTTTTGATTAACGTGCAAAGATGCACACGTTTGATAGGTTTAAAGATTCTTTTTAGTTGTTGTAAAATCACGTTTCTGTCACCGAGCCAGGGCATTTTTTTTGCAAAAAAGTGAAATTGTCACGAGTTTGTCGGCTAAAAAAATGAGACTTGATATAATAATTGTTTTTCAGTTCTTTCCTATTTTCGAAGAACATTATTTTATTAAAAAGAATTGAAGAATTTTTAAAGATTACGTGCAGTTTCATAAGTTGCAGCTTCAGTTTTGGGATTTGCTTCTAGTCATTATTTACTTATTAAAAATTATTTTCAAGCATGTATTTTGAAAAAAAAACTGTGAAAATCTTAACTGAAGTAAAAATTACTGAAGTTACCAGTTTATTTAGATCTTATTCGTTCAAAATGTTTCAGTTGATCGACAAAATAATTGAAAATCTCAGTCTTTGTATGTTGTTTCAGTTTTATTGCCGAAAGATGTTAAGTTTCTTTAATCTCTTTTTCGTTGGTGGCAGAGATCGCGTGCAAAGTTGTACATGTTAGACTGAGGATTGAAAACATGTTCTTTAATCAGGCAAATTTTATCCACCTCTGCTATACACTTAGCAAAAAACATTTTCAAAAAGATGTTTCGCACGTAAAGCAATTCAGTTTTATTGAAGATGTCAAGTATTTATCAGTTTTTCGTAGGTGACAAAGATCGCGTTTGTACATGTGGATTTTTGAAGAGAGAATTAACCATTATCAGAGTTTTAGCGAGTTTTCCAAGTCTTTTGGCTTTTTAAAACACGAAAAATGGTGACAGCCCCTTCAACTGAGACCAAAAGCTCGAACACTAGTTGTAGGCCACAATACAACTTTGAGGTGAATTTTCTTGAAGTTTGCGTGCAAATTTGCACATGTTTACACATGTTCACATGTTTAAGTCTAAACAATGTTTAAGTCTAAACAAAACAAAAAAAACAAAACAAAAAACAAAACAAAAAAGTCTAAGTTTTATTTCAATTAGTTTAAAATCTTTAATTGGCTTTAGGTTTTTGCAAAAATACACCTCGAAACAAATCCTTTACTATGCTTCTGTTTTGCTACTTTGTCCTAAAAAACGCTCACGATAAAGTCATCAAAACTTTGTCACTACAACATTAAAGAAACGTGCTGCTTCGTGTGTTAGAAATTAAATTCCATATTTCGCCTGGCTTCGTGAGATATCGTTATATAACGTTAACGTTACGTCACGTTACGTTACGTGATGCTATTTTCAGTGGCAATGCACGAAGGCGTTATTTTATTCATGGCACGTACTCTGTTTCCACCCCCATTATGAATCTTTACTTTCAAACACCAACAAAATAAAAATTTGTCATTTTAAAAAAATCGAAAATAAAAATGAAAGAAATAGCCCCACAGAGGTATTGAATACTCAGTCAGCATTCATTTGAATTCGTGAACAGTTTCAAAAGTTAGAACCACCTTCCACAGCATAATATAAAAAAGTACAACAGGGAAAGTACTGCTCAATAGCTTCATTTTAATGGTCACTCGTTAGGACGGATTTATTCTATAGGCCAAAAGCAAGAGACACGTTTAAAGAAACAACGTTTGACACTAATAAATTAGAGTGGTTATTAAATGTAAACAGTTTGAATAATTTACTTAACTATCTCTTCTGTAAATCCAGTGTCAGTTTTTCAGTTTCCGCCATCATCAGGGAAAATCCTCTTTTCTTAAATCACTTTCTTTTTTGCGATAATTTTGCCTTATCTTAAAATTAGGTTATATCTAGTATTTGCTCAACGCAACAATCACGGGACTCACGGCTCCAAGCACGAACACGATAACTGACGTGCAATATCTGCTTTTATTTAATGATCTAAAGGTGATTCTATTCACGTTCTTCTATTTTCTCAGTACTATTAATCGAAATAACAATACTGATCCAAAAAAAAATATCACAATATTTTGGTTTATATCATTTTTGTAAAGAAAAAAAATATTTCTCGCTCGCGTTGCATCCCTAGACGGCTTTTTCGATACCCCTAGCTCCTTTAGATCATTAAGTCATGCAGACATTTGAAATACATTTTTCTGTAAATATTTATACTGTTTTGTGGTTATCAAAGAGCTCAATCTGTAAACCAAAAAATCGGATATTTTTTTAAACTAGAGAATAAAATATTTAAACCTGAAGTTTAAGATAATTTGGGATATTTTTGCTCTCTTTTTTTAACCTGTTAATCCTTTGCGTGTTTACCCGGAGGCAAATAGCGGCATAAGCTATATGCATTTTCTTTGGGTAGACGCTTTTTATCTTGTCATGCAACAAAACTTGACGGGTTTTATTCTTAATGGCTAAAATGCTTGGAGAGCATAAAAAAATATATTGAAGCTTCAATTTTGGATTATAAAGTTAGTCGCTCGTAACTTGGAAACCGCACAGTTACCTTCTACCACTGCAGACAATGATCAAAACGATGATTTAAAACTCGTAGCTTCAATTTTTGTGGAACACCCTAGAATATCAGCTTCATAGTAAAATAAAATATTATTATATTAAAATGATTTTTTTCTTGTCTTGCGCCAAAGCGAAAGGAAAATAGCTAACGTCAGGTTTATTAAAATGGCTGGGGTTTTTTATGCAGGACCGAAAACTGTTGATATGACAAATTTGATAAATATAAGCAATGTTGTTCAATCTATTTATATAACTGATCTGGAGGCCAGCGACAAGCCAGAACCCGTTTATAACGAAATTCGTCAGGGGGTTAACTTATTACTTGTTCCCAAGTTTATTTTGCCTTATTAATTTATCAGTACTAAGCAAACTAAGAAACCTTTCGTTTTACGACTTCAGTTGACGACAAGAGACTGGTTAACGACCTATAGAATTTAAGCCCTCGACGACCGCCTGAATTCAAAAACGGTGTTTATTAGTAATTTGTCCATCTTTTTCTTTTGCAGAAAAAAATATTCAAAGCAGTTAAAAAATGAATAATTATTTCATTTCAAAAGCACTGATATAGCGTTTGTTATTAGTTTAATTTTTAAATCATTTATCCGTCCTCAATTGCTGAATATGTATGTCTTATTTCCCCTCAGTTAAGCGAATATCTTGTACTGCATTAAATGAAAATACATTCTTGGACCAAACAAGCGGATAAAAGAAGATTTATTACCCCTTCTAACTGGGTCGGTTTTTAAAACGAATTTGCATCTGAAATTGTACTTGTAGGATTTTCCTTATTAAAGTCGATATTACAGGTACATTTTTGTGAGGCTAATATAAACAGGAAGTTATAACGCACACCGTGGAAAAAGTATTAAAGACTAATTGTTGATATCAAGTAAAATAAGCTTAAGCGGGAAAGATACCTTTTGTATAATTTTTGTTGCGAAATTCAAAACATGGAGTTAATTTAAAATTATTGCAACGGAGAGTGTGAACGGTGAGTCTTGTAAGTCAATATTAGCCTTTTATGTTTTGGGTGCAAAATTTGTAGTAGTTTGAAGGGCTGTATATGCAAATATATATGCATAAAAGGATTTACCGAAATTCAAAAACGTTGTCAATACGGCAAAATCCTGCGTTTCTCCTTAACGCAGGAATAATTTTACTAATTTAGGAACGTCATCTTTTGCAAACAACGATGCAAAATCATTTGCAAACAACCCTTAAATTGCTAATACATTTTTAATATTTAATATTTTGCTAAAGATAGGAAAATTAATAGAATCTGAGATTCTGCTTCGGCAACTTACCCATCCTCCATGTGAATGAATCCAGGTTGAAAGACTTGAAATATAATTTCCGACCCATACAATGATCTCTTCGACGTCTTGTTGCAGGCCGTTTCTCATACAATACTGTGCGAGTTTTGCGCCAAAAGCAAAGATTGCCACGATTCTGCCCCAGTTAATTCCATCGCGAAATACCTCGTCTGCTACTTGCACAAATTTCGTTTGTGCAGAACCGCTAACAACGTTCAGTCTGTTGCACATGTTCGAAAGAACCGCAGAGTGCCGATCTTCCAGCTCATCGGAAAGTCTTCGCAAAATCTCTGCAGTGCGTGTTGGTGGCTGAGTATTTTTACCAACACGATACAATACAAGGTCGTGAGCGAGGTTCCGAGCTTCCTCGCCGACACGTCTCATGTCTTCACTAACATTACTAGCGGTTTCTTGTGCGACTCTTGTTGAATGCAAACAACTCATATCTTGTACACCACTGTAAATCGAGCTTTCACGTGTTGATGTTCAGCTTATTTCATCCGCTTTTATAGATATATTACGTTTGCGTTGTTAGGACGTCTCAGATAAAACAGATAATTATTGGTGTGAGAGGTAAACCCATCATGCGCGCCACCTGTTACGTGCACAAGCCTGGTTTCCCTATTTTGACTGGTTCTTCCTGTGAAATCGCCGCACGTGATTGGTTCGTGTATGTCGCGAGTGTGAATCAATTTTATTGTGGGCAGCATCCATGTTAATGCATGATGCAAAGTAGACGGACTTATTCATTTTGTTTAGTGACATAGCTGCCAGTGAATTGGCTTGCACGATGTTGAAATTGCGCAATGGATTCATCCCGAGGCCCACGCACATCCCCAAATTTGGACGACTAACGAGAGAAATACACGTAGAGATTTTATCCTATTCAGGATCGGAAGGGTACATTATGTTATTTTTAGCTTGACCTTGGATATTTAAATGCGGCAAGCAGATACTCTCTGTTATAAGAATGGTAAAAATTCAAATTAGGGAAAATTGTCATCACTGTGCCGTGTTTATTGTTGCTCCCATGTTATCTTCCACAATGGACAATTCTCACGTTCGGCGGGAATTAAATTCGTCGTCATACGAGCTGGCGAACCATGATCGTATATAATTGTTTTATATCTATTTCCCAGGCCAGCAAACTGAAACATTTGTTTTCATCACAAACGAAACATTTCATGCAACTCACATTTTCAGTTTACATAGTCAAAGATGGCTTGAAGCTATAGTGATTTCATAAAAATTCATAAGCGTTAGATTTTTATGCGACGACATTTAAGTCTGATGTAGCGCTTGCAACAAAACTTCGGATCAGCTGATTTTATTTCATTTATCATGGCCACGACCAGGTATCATAAAGAATCATAAAAACAAACGACAGTAGTTGAATGCTACGTCTCAGTGTCTTTAATTACAAAAAATTACCTTTGTTGTCTTGGCAACGTTATAACAAAAAACTAATTTCAGCCTTTTTTTTTGCTTATTATTTTCTAGTATCAATGTCAAAATTAATCAGTAATTAGTTGGACTGCAATACTTTGCTTTCGTAGTCGGCCAGATCAGACATAAATTTCTAACAGCCTCGTTTCCATGGTCCTCCGCTTTCAAAATGGCGGGGCGGTCGTGGAGTATTCAGTGGCAGCCTTGCCCAGGAATTTTTAACAATTTAGCTCCCAAGAGTGCCAAACATCAAAAAAATCCATTTTGCAAAATATTGGAAAACAAATGGTACCATGCTAAAGTACTGCCGAAGAGGTTTCATTTGAATGGTCACTAGGATTTCGTCCGCAGACTCAAAAGTTAGATCTACACTACATGTCTCCATAATTGACTCTGGGAGTGACAGGGTTAAGGGAAGCCGGTTCAAAACAAGAATACTCGAACAGGACCCACCTTGTGTAGGGGTAGGGGAGCTACGCACGACACCGCCTATTTGATGAGCCTAATTGACTTTAATATTCTGTGTGCGTGAGGATTGCATTGCTAGCAAAACGACGCAGGATCAAAGGTTTGAATCCTTTTCTCAGTTTCTACTCCTGATAGGATGGGGCTATACCAACGGGTACCCGTCTTTTCAGGTGGGCGGGTGGGGGGGGGGGGGGGGGGGGGGGGTACATAGAAAGACCACCAGTCTTTTTATGAAAACGGTGGTTCCTGTTCGAGCACAATAGTTTTGACAATTTCCCTAAGAATCGTGAAGTATTTTGTCACGTGATACACCTGTCTTCTTCGGAGGTTATTTCCAACAAAGTTTTTAGTAATAGTTGTAGTAAAATAACGCCATCGTGAAAATCATCTATTAGCCTGTTTCAGCCGTTCAGATAGCGGGGACGAACATAAAAGCAACGAGCGAGGGCTAAAATAAACGCGTGGAGACTGGAGAGAGAAGGTGCGCTCCCTCTCTCTCCAGTCCCTGCGCGTTTATTTTCGCGCTCACTTTTCCTTTTTCGCTCGCCCCCATGCCACTATCTGAGAGATTGGGACAGGATAATGGTCCATCTACCAAGTCTGTTGTGTTGTTCTTTTGCCGACCTGATTGTGCTGTTTGTTCTTTATCGAGTCTATATTGTTGTCTTTCTATTGAGTTCTTTGTGACGTAACTCAGGACTTGGTATATGGCGCACTACCCCTGCGACTCGGTAGCTGGGAAAGGGATTAATGTGTACACTACGTATTATTCTGAGATGACCACAATGCTTTGTAAAATAGACGACACGTACTATCTGTTCTATTTATCACCACACACGACGCTCCCACGTCACTGCACCTAGCAGTATGCAAGACGTGCTCTCAATCACATATGAACCTAGCATATTACTTAGCTCGTCACAAGTTTCCAACCCACACTATTTTAATAATGAATGAATGAATCGTTCCATCATGCCATCAAAACCAACGAAACCATGGAATGATGAACGGAAGAACTCGTTCTTTCTCTGCATGAATTTGATTAGTTACGACTGAGGCCGGAGAGTAAGTATTTTCCAAGTCTAGTTTGGGTGTGGTTGGGGCTGCTCTCCTCTGATACAGGTCGGTGCGGCCCAAAAGAGTATGGTTTTTGTACCCCTTTGGTAGGCTAAAATTGGATATAGCTTTTATTTCAATGTTTTATTTTCAATATTTGTGTGTTTTTTCCCACTAGTCTATAGAGAGGGTATGATTTTGGCCATTTTGGCTTAAAATAGCTGTGATGTTAGGTAAAACCACGTACGTTATAAAGCATCTGAACTGTACCACAGGAAAATGACGCTCAATGGCTTACATTTCAACGGAAAATCACATCAGTTGGTTTGATGAATAGGTAAGGGTTTAAAGAAGCTGACCCCACACTGTTCTGCCAACAATGTCGAGGAGAAACCTCCGGATTTGATCAGACAAGACAAAGAGTCGAATATTAAACTGAGATGATGACGAGAACTCAAACTGCCACTCAGGAGTTGACCGAAATCAATTATACTCTCGGACACTTTAACGCGCTCGCCCAATTTGAACCTCACGACCCAAATCGCGTCTTCATTCCGTTTCATTTGACAATAGTTATCGTTTGCTACTAGGGCTCACAGCAAATCTTACATGAGGATTTTTCCTTTCTCAGATCAGTCGAGAGCCGTACCACTTACATTTCATCTGGGCGTGTTTTCCTTGTTGTCAATTCAAGTGATCCCTGACGTTGGGCTATCTCTCGGCAATCTCTCATTCTTCGGCTCTCGGCCAATTTGTTGAGAACCGCGCTTTTTAGCTCCTTCCCGATTATATTGGCAATGTCTAATATTAGCTTATAATGATTTCACTTTGAGATCTAGCAGTTCCCGGCAAAGCACAGATTTAGAGTCATTTTCTTTAAACCGTGAAATAGTTACTAAGTTGGTAGGCACTATTAGACAATCGATTAAACACTGATTCCATTGTTTTCTTTCGTTTAGTTTGTACTAATTTTGGCTAATTTTGATTAATTGCTAGATACTGTTTCACGGTCTAAGTAAAATCACTCTATTAACAAATTTTCCTTTAAAAGTATCCATTATGAAAACGGGAAATAGAAATGGTTAATCTTAGGAATTCAAATACAGAATTAAAATCACCTTGTCAGTTGTTCAGAGTCGTTCATTCAGTCTGAATAGCCTCAACGGCGTTATCCATAGACACACTGAAGAATTTAAACCATATTTTATACAACGTAATAAGCTAAGCAGCACCACGCTGACAGGAAAGTACTAGTTTCATCAAATAGATTTTCTTTTAGTGCCTCCACTTAAGAATATAATTCACAGACTTTAAAACAGAAACAACCCTTTCACTCTCAGAGCCAATTATGGAGACATGTAGCGAGTGTAGTTCTAACTTTTGAATCTGCGGACGAAATCCTATGGTGTGACCATTCAAATGAAACCTCTTTGGCAGTACTTTTGCATGGTGCCATTTGTTTTTCAATATTTAAAAAAAATGAAATTTGGGATTTTTTGTGAATTTTTATATTTGGCAAGGTAAAAGGTTAACAAATATATTTGCCACCCGCAAACTAACTAAAACTGAGAGCTATGATTCGAGGCGGGGGAGAATTTAATACTCTAGGGTAATTCAGTGTTCAATATAACAAAACAGAAGCTTAAATTAAGGGTTATGAATTTTTAACTATATGAGAATGTAACAGACAAGTCATAGTCTTGTGTTCTCAAATACCGGCAGCTTTGGCTTTCTTTTATATTTGCTGAAATCAACAGTACCGCGGCAGGAACGTACTGCTCATGCAGTAGCTTTCATTTTATGATGCACAGTGGCCACAAGCTGTCACAGGAAAGTACTGAATGGCCACACTTTAGGATTTCATCCACAGACTCAAAAGTTAGAACCACCTTGTACAGCATAATAAACAGTACCACAGAAAAGTACTGCTCACGGTAGCTTTCATTTGAATGGTCACACTTCAGGATTTCATTAACAAACTCAAACGTTAGAACCACTTTGTACAGCATAATAAACAGGGTGTGAAAAGTCATGTCCCTCTCCTTGTAGGGTAAAATTCCATTCTTGAGGACAAAAAATTCACTTCAAAGGTCTTCAAACCCCTATCCCTCAGCTGAATAAGAGAGAGAGGCCACATTTTGATAGTTTCCCTTTTCATACTCTTTACACTGATCTAAACCGGCACCACGGCGCTTTCATTTGGATTGTCACGCTTTAGGATTTCATCAACAGACTAAATAATATAATAGAGGGCACCTAAATAAGCTTGTACAGCATAACAAACGACACCACAGGACAGTACTGCTCAATGGTCACACTTTTGGATTTTATCAACAGACCGGCTAAGAGATAGAATCATATTGTACGGCATAATAAACAACACCACAGGAACTTGAGTACTGCTCAAACGCTTTGATTTAAACGGTCACACTTCAGGATTTCTCCAACAGATTCAAAAGTTAGAACCATCTGTCTACAGCATAATAAACAGCGCAACAGGAAAGTACTGCTCAGTAGGTCACACTTTTAAAGGATTTCATCAACAGACTTAAAAGTTAGAACCACCTTATACAGCATAATAAACAACACCACAGGAAAGTACTGCCCAGTAGCTTTCATTTGAATGGTCACACTTAAGGATTCCATCCACAGACTTAAAAGTTAGAACCATCTTGTACAGTATAATAAACAGTACCACAGGAAAGTACTGCTCAAACACTTTCATATGATTGTCATCAATGGTCACACTGTAGAATTTCATCAGGAAGTGAGAAACGAACGACTTTGAGAAAGTAAACCTTGAACAGTACAATAAATAGTGCCACAGCAAAATACTGCTCAATAGCTTTCATGTTATGATGGTCACACTTCAGGATTTCATCCACGGACAGAAATAGCACGGCAAGCAGCGAGCATTAATTTTCAAATGCCTGACGAGCTTTGTTTAGTTGCTACTCAGCGGTCACGAGATTTCACCCAAAAAAAGAAAGTGAAAATCCGATCAGCTGCAGTAAATCGTGGTGACTCAGAAAAATTTTTGTTTGTGCGGTAGAACAAACTAGAATTCTTAGATAAGAATAAATGAAATAAAAAAAAACTATGTGCCAGTCAACTTGTAAAATTTCTGCGAAATTTTTTCGTACAACACGCGATGTAACATGTCTCCCTCAGCGCATTTAATATTTTAATAGCTCACGTTTTTTCCTAGAAAGTTTAAGTTCCGCAAGTTCAAGGTCCATGTTTTTTTTGTTGTGAGCAACAAGCAACCAATCAGCGCTCCCCTTTTATTGTTAGCAACCAATCACAAAACGCCATTTACTGTATTGACGTCACAAGGGGTTTTCCTTGGGCTGGGTGCGTGCGTCATGTTCAATGAGGTAAGACTTCCTTTTTTTAAAGAAAGAAAAATATATATAAAAACGCGTCCGAGAGAAGAACACTTAATCTATTGCCTGAGAAATAATCTAAAGAAGTAACAGAGGCGTGTAGCCTTCAATCGAAGTAAAACGAAGCTTTCAGAAGCAAGGAACCGTTTGACAGGTTAGCGTTTAGAATATATTTTGTCACGCTTGCAGTACGTTTAGCATATTTCCTTCGCCTCCGTCGTAGTTTTGAGGTCGTGTTTAGTTGCAAACAAAAACTCTTTCCTTTGATTTGTGCGATGGTATTCTGAACACTTTTCCTTCAGCCCTTGTAGAATAGTAAAACAGTAAATGAACTTGACGTTGTATCGAGAATTTGCAAGTTCTTCCGCTTTTACGAAGATAAGATGATTGGCAAAAAATAATTTCGTCGTTCGAAATCCACTTCAATTTTCACTAGTTTTAATATTCCCTTTTATCGATTATTTGACGTTTTATTATCCGGAAATACTTTTATATCGAGGTTTGTGGCTATGTGTAAAGCATAACATTATAACTTCGTACAATTAATCAAGTGAATTATCATTAATCTCGCAGGTTTTATGGGACTCAATAAGTTGTTCAAAAGAACTGACAGCAAGTCTCAAAGCCGACGAAGATCATTTAGCTTCCTGGGGAGAAGAAGTCGTTCTCGGGAAGAAACGAGTAATGAGAACTGTCTGAGACCAAGACGAGCAGGAGAAAGTCAGAGCTCGGAGGCGAGAACATCCAGAGAAATTGGTTCCGCTTTGAGGGAGATCGGAGATGATCTCAATAACAGCACGTTGAATCTTCATACGACAACATAGAAATAAGGATGAATCGCTTTGATGGAGAAAAGACCCAAGATAGGGGTCCAGCAAGCTAATGAAAGGGCAAGGTGAAGTGGATTGCTTACGAGGCCGTGACTGAGCGAGTTACGATACAATGTGACGATAGCACGACGATAGTTACGCCACTATGAAACGACCGGATAAGCATGTAAAAAGCCGCTTTGCGCAAACTGATCGGAGAGAACAATTTGTCATTTGTAATATATTTTTTGCTTATCGAACTCGTATCTATTGTCCTCCTGTTTCTTGTAAAAAAAAAATGAGGCAGTTAAGCGTGTAACCTTAATATTATTAATTTATATTTATATTAGCAAATAAAAGAATATTGAAGCGTGCTTTCTTACGTGCACTCTGACGTGCACTGTTGTGTTTCTTCAGAAACCGGAAACGTGGGCATAGCTTCCGAAGTGCGTGACAAACGTCTAAAGTAACTCATAGCAAGCAAGGCTTACAAAACTTTCATAAAGACGCTGAATTAAACACGTGTTGTCAGGAAATGCTGTTGACAGCTAAAATTAAATGAAAATCTCAATATCCACTCACTTTGACGGATTTATCCCCTGCCAAAGTTGACACCAAAACTTGTACTAGTTGTGACGTGGTTAACTGAAACGCACTGGCTTTTAACAAATCTTAACTTCTGGGGTATGAGTTGTGGCATGCTGTTAATTTCAAATGACTTCAAAGTTAAAACACAGCTACTTTTGTTTCGAGTTGCACTAAAATAAATTATAAAAGCCATTTGCACCACTTGTTTCTTTTAAACATTTTTTTTATTTAGTATTTTATAACTTTTTTTCACAAACAATTCACTTTTTATAAGGCTACACAACCAGAATCAATGGTAGAAATTTTGTCACAAATGTATGGAATAGCAATGCTATTGCATGTATTTACCTGATATATTTTCAAAACAGGATCTTTATGATGTATTCAATGTCTTAGTGTGAGGCAGATATATTTACATTGCGACTACGTACCTTGGTTGTTAAGCCCGCTTTATTTAGTTTGTTCCCAAAAGTCAGGAATTACTGTCCCAATTCCCTGAACTTCAGTATCTATTAAAATTTTATCTTATTTTTTATCACTTTACATTTTCAATAGAAAAACTTAATTAAAAATTACCGCAATTTCCATTCATCCTATTTACAACAGAATTCAAAGTAAAAGTAAATATTTTAATGTTGGAAAATGGAAAGGAAAAATGAAGGAAAAGAATTTGAAGTATTGTTTACAGCTTTAAATCCATGCCTGTCTGGTTGCAGCTGGCTTAATTAACCAGCAGAGCTAAAAGACCTGGCAAAAATTGTTTTATTTAAATGTTGCATAGTGCTGGCTAACTACAGTGTATATGTTGGAAGGTTTAACAAATTAAGGCTTTTTACAAAACAAAACAGAATACTAACTTACATGTATAGTACAAAACAACTAAGCTCAACTACTGAAATCTTATTTACACCTGTATTTATAACTCTTCCCTCATTTTACCGCTTTTGGTCTTTTATTTGATTTTCTTTACTTCTTCTCTCAATCTCGGCCACTTCTACTGTAACTTCATGTGACACAGAGCCCTGTGATGAGAGAGGAGCTGCTGCCTTGAGATAATCCGAGCTGTTGAGATTAAACTGAATTGTCTCTGGAATATCTTCTGGGTCAGATGTGTATTCCTCTTGTACTTGGAGAAGTGTGCGTGATCGAACTGCAAGAAAATAACAAAATTCAAATATTAAAAAGATAATTACAATCAAAGCTCTCAGGAAGCAGAAAAAGAGACCATAACTTGAGCTGGCCACAAACGGGAATGATTCTTGTAAGTGGAGAATTCAAACAGAGTTTTGTAAAAGCCCAGGCCGTAAGTAGAGCTTTTCACTTAATTATGCAAGTGTCCACTCAGAAAGCTTTTACTACATGTATCAAGGACATTATTATCCACTTTATTTTGCATTTTATGTATTAATAATTCAGCAAATTTTGTTGATATTTCGCTTGCACAAAAATCAGCTTCTTTGCATCTAAACTTCTTTGCACTGCAATGACTTTCAAGCACCAAATTAGAACAATGACTTACCGATAGCTGGGGCATATTTAGTCACAGAGTTCTTCTGCTCGCCAAGGTTGTTATTGATGGGAAAAAGAACCAAACCAAAAGCCAGAAACAGCACCATCAGACAGGTGCCAGCTTGAGCCTTTGTTGGGTGGGTGGATGCCACAAGTGCTTGAAGCTCTTTCAGTTGGTCAAGAAGGGTCCTACGAGAGACATTTATTATGCATTAATTATCAATCTACTGTCATTCACATGTATAAAATCTTTGGTCAAAATAATATTGTTTAAACAGAAAAATGACTGGTAGCCCTGAGAGCAGTCTGGATTTCAGGTCTGTTTTCATATTTTCTTTAAAATAGTAAACTATTGAAGGGTTGGGGCATAAAAAGCCTACCTACATTTTGTGGTGTATGTCAAATTTTGAAAATTTTCAGCCAAAAAAGCATTCTGTTGCTGAAATAATGGCTGGTTAACATTATTTAAGGAGAATGAGATCGATACATGCCACAGACCATTAAGACATCCCAAATAATTTTATTAAAAAACGTTAAATGAAAAGTCATATAGCATGCATTTGTAGCCAAATAATGAATATTGTAATCAGCAATAGATTGGACTCTATCTTATACATATGATATCTATCTTACTAATTATTTAATATCCAGGATGATCATGTACATGTGCAGACAATAATAATTTTTATTAACTCACTTGTTTTGCTTCTCCAAATTAACTACTTTCTTTGATAAGTTGTGGTTGAGTTCTGTGCAAGCTTTCACCCTATTAATGAAAAACAATTTAGTACATCAATTTGAAAACAGCAGAAATAACTGCAAAGCTGTTTTGATGGGGTCCAAAAAAATACAGTTGAACTAATAGCCACTTAATTCTCACTTCAACAGCCTGACATCATATATTTTTTTGTCACTCAAATAATTTTAAATACTGAAACCCTCTGCATAACAGCCACCACTCTACAAATATTTTAATATTGCCAGACATTTCTACCTAAGGGGACCACTGTAGAGAGGTTTGATAATTCTACCATGCAAGTATGTAATACTGTTTTATAAACTTGAGTGAAATACAAGGGTTTCTCGCAATGAGGAAAATCACATCTCAACACATGCGAAGATATCAATTTTTAATCAATTTTATATAGATCTTAATTTACATTGTACATGTTGGTCTATAACTAAATCATACTCAGATGTTCCTTGGAAATCTTTGGACGTCTTCAAAAAAATTCGAAAAATGATTGGAAATGTCATACAGCACAACAACAACATTTGAAGCATTCAGGTTTCTTTGTAAGTAGCTAGTGTCAATATCTGATAAAGAACAAAAAAGTGGATGCTTGGAGATGTAAATGCTCATGTATTGTTAAACTCCACATCTTATCTCACTCACTGCACTCACTTAAATTATCTTCTATTTATCATCAAACAAAGTGACTAAGTTCAACAAACCTTTCCTCTAATCCTTCAACATAATCTTTCTTCTTCCGCCTACTTTCCTGTGCGGATTGCTATAAAATAAAGAAAACAGAACAAATTTAGATTGCAAGTTCAAAATAAATGTCCATTTGCAGTCAATTGTATTCTCTTTTTTCCAATTACCCATAATACACTTTGTTTGCCCCCCACATTTTGCATAAACTATTGTTTGTAAATGCTCTCGGGAGGACTGCATATTCCCAAGAGCATTTCGAAACAATAGTTTATGCAACATTTGGGGGGCAAACAAAGTGTATTATGGGCAATTCAAAAATAGAATTGCAGTCCAAACACATTGTATGAATGCCACTTTACCAAGATCACATACCTTGTTCTTAATTTTTCTTCTCACTTTCTTTAAAACTTTTTCTTCAGCCTTTGAAGTGAGAATAACAACAACAACAACAACAACAATTTATTTCGGTATTCCCATATAAATACATGGTATTACCTATACAAGTAGTATGTATTAAGTATTACATGTAAGTATAACAACAACAACAAAGAAAAAGAAAGAAACGAATAACAAATATAAAAATAATACTCAAAAATAAAAATATGGACAACAAATATTTATTATTGTTTCTCATGGGGCTGTGCTGTAGCAATAGAATCAACTTTTATCTGTGGGCAACAGCAAAGCCTTTAAATGCCTCGCAAGGCTAGGCTAATTAGCATTTATACAATGTAGTAATAACTAGAGACACAGCTCTCAAAATGGTGTTAATTCTAAACTTTCGAATTGTAAAAAGTTATAACTTTCTCCGTGTACTTTTCTCTAATCTGCCCGCCTAGAATAGTCTTTGCTAAACGCGGGCAGCTAAAATGTAACACTGTTTTTTGAAAATAAAGACTTTTTGTTGTTGTTTTTATAATAACTATAATTGAATGCGATAATTTCTATACAGTATACCTTGGTGAGCGGCATATCTGTTGGTATTGTAACACCTTCTGCTTCCAATAATCTCAATTCCTCACTTGAAAGAACAAGTCTCTTTGCCTAAAAATGCAAAAAAATATATAATTAAATAAATATTATATCGTGATTTATCACTTGCCATTTTAAATGCCACCAGATTGGGTTTTGAAAAATAAACATCTAGTACACATGTACATACATATAAACTGTCAGTTTTACTAAAGATTAGAACTCCTTGCCAACAAATACTCTCATTGAACAATCTCCTGTTGACAACTTCAAGTCTGCCCTGGCCACCTATATTGCTGACCAATGACAACTTTAATCATTTTTAAATTTAGCACTTTACACCTGCACGGCACATTTGCATGTATGGGAAACCTTTGCGGATTATATAAACAAATTATACACATGAAGTAAATGTTTTGTTCAACTGAAGATTAAAAGTCAGGCGGACACTGTATACATGTACAGTGAAACCTCAGTATTAAATGGACACCAATGGAAGCCTCATTGGTGATGTCTGCTTAAAACAGGCTCTGATACATTGCACAGTAATAATTATTGACCCTCTTACATTTACATCTCCAAGTTTATTATACCCACATGTACAATGTCTTGTAGTGATGGGATTATCACCCTTTGTTGGACTTTAAATTTATGTAGATGTAGAAAACATGCTTTTAGAAGTAGACGGTAATCCCGCAATCAAATAAAAATGCATTCTAAAAACACTTGAACTGTCTGCTCAATACAGGTTTTGTGTAACAAAATGGCCTAATTTTGGTGTCTGTGTCCACTTAATAGAGGGGTTCACTGAATACAGGTTCATTTTACAGTAAATATGGGAATAAAATTTAGGGACCTATGTAAGCTACATGTAGTGTCTGCTCAATAGAGGGTGTCCACTTAAAATGGGGTCTGTGTAATACAGGTTTCACTGTACAATGTATATCAGACTGAGTGTCCTTGAGCTTTTACATACTTTGTTAGTGTGAGCAGCAGTTGGTAGACACACAGTCACAGTTGTTGTGGGTTGACTTATTTCAACTGTAGATGACGTCACTGTAGGTGTTGGCAGACTGGCAGTGATTGTGTTTAACTCTGAATTATCTGTGCTTCCTTCAAATGCAGGTAAATCAAAATCAACATTCCAACCTACAAAGATGAGCAAAACAGGTTAGTTAGTTATAATTTAAGACTTCAATGCTAGCTTTGTTTTAAAAAATTAATAACCATCGTTTCCTGGTTTACAGGCAACTTTATGTTTAAATCAACTTACAGGGTATATTTTATTTTTCTTCTGAACCCAATACCTCTCATTGCAACAACTTATATATATATATATATATTTGAGCAAACACAATATTTCCTTACTGTGGGTTACTGATAAAATATAGTCAAAATTTTAGTACATGTATTGTGGTTTAGAGATGAAAATTTACAAAAGAAATATTTTCCTTTATTTTAGATGATGGCAATGACTCTGCAACAACCAAAAATGAAAACTACAGTACATTATGTAAACTTGTCTGAATTTTTTTAAGCCCCCCAAAACCTAAGCCACAACACAGACATAAAACTATCTGCAAGTATGGAGGCAGCTTGTGCTAATCGCGTTCGAAGAACGCAATCCTAATTTCGTGTTGGTTGTCCTGTGGTTTATGTGCAGTAAAATTTGAGATTTTTTGGTAGACGGTCTTCCAAATGGCCACCCCTATTGGTTTTTTTCAGGGGCTCATTATTTTCCGCTGGAAATTACTTCGAACGCGTCTCCATAATCTGTGATTACTGCTAGTATATTAATATTGGAGCACATTTTTGGGAATGCATTCTGGCCATTATGTTTCAAAAACAGAATAACTCTAGATATTGTATCTGTTCCTCTCGTAAAAATAAGGAAAGAAGTCGCTAAATTTGATGATGTCAACCTGGAAAATTTTTGGTGTGCGTGAATGTAAACATGTTTTTGTTAGCATATTTTGATTTCAGAATGACCAGAATATGTCCCAAGAAATGCACTCTTGCAGGCCTCTAAGGAAACAAGTGAACTGTCCATAATAAGGTTTCCCTGAATAAAGGCTTGGCTGTAAATGTACATTGAATGTACAAAAGCAGAGGTATAAATACCTTCAAGATCAATGGTGAAGTCCTCGTTGGTTTGTGCAAAACCAGGTGATGCTGATGTCGAGCTAAGAATTTCACTCAACTCACCATCATCCATGGCATCTGGGCTGGGTGTCATGTAGGATTCTGATGAGGTGCTCTCACTATGTGGTGGAGAAACATCACCAAAGACTGGAAAGTCTTGTCCAAACAGAAGATTGAGGATATCATCGTCATCACTGTTACGAATGTTATCCTGGTAAAATTTGGGAAAATTAGTCACACTTTTAGATTAATTTGGCATGAAAAGCAGTGCTAATATGTGTCACAAGTACAGTAAATCTCAAAGTTACAAGAAAGTGGGTGATATGCCATACTGTATGTTTGAAGAATGTTGTGACTTGTTGAATGAGCAGAAAACACATTCAACATTTTAAAATGATTGACTGATGTCGTTTAATGGAAGTGCCTGTTTCTATAGCAGAGGAGCGGCGGTCTAGTGGTGTGTCTGACTTGCAATCTAAAGGTCAGTGGTTCAAGCCTGGTGTCTGCCATCATGTTGTTTTCTTAGACAAGAAACTTTGCTCCACACTGTCTCTCTCCACCAGGTGTATAAATGGGTACCGACGACATAATGCTGTGGGGTACCTTGCGATGGACTAGCATCCCATCCAGGGTGAGTAGTATTACTCTCAGTCACTTTATGCTACAGAAACGGGTTAAGCTCCGGCAGTTGTGAGCCATGAGGCTTGTGAAGACTTACCCCTAAACTGTTTCTTTTAACATTTTTCATTCAACAATGTTAACATGTTGAATGGCCTCTATATTTCAACATGGGACATTATATCAATGTTCAACATTTGTTGAACAGCTGTTGATTAACGAAATGTTTAACCATGTATTATAAGTTTGCAAATACAAAAGACAGCATTATGATCAATATTATTAGAATTAACGACTATCCTGTTGATTTGACTTGCTTAAATCCAAAACTGCCATAGAAATTAACCTTAGTATATAAGCTTATAGTCATATATACATAAAAACATTGCACTGAAAGAAGGGTATGAAGATCTTGAGCTATCCTTAATCATTTCCACTTCACATTGACACTGTACACAGCTGTCAAACAAACACAGCGCGCCGGATTTTATTGCAAAACGACAGCACTGAACAAGTGCTAATCTCAAAGCTAAAATAACTGAAGTGGCAGGAGCCTAGAAATTTCTTCGACATTGGAAAGTGAGCTACATGTAGCTGATTTTAAGTTTGAGCTTACATGTATGTACGTGTTTCATTTTCGTAATAGAAATAAGGCGTTCGGTTTTAAAACAATTGCTGAAATGTATAAAGCTTATGAAAATCTTGTTTACTGTAAAAGAGGCATTGATTCACTAATATCGCGCTTGTTGTGTGGAAATATGCCAAGTTTACCTCGTTCCATGTGCTTAGGAAATCCGCAGAGCTCGAAAATAAATCTTCCTCGAGCAAAGTATCTTTCTTCGCGTACAAATGATCCAAAGTAACCGTGGAAGGAGACACATCCACCACCATTTTGTCAAATTACGAATATCAATTCAAGTAACCAAAACTCTGCCAACACATGCAGTTTATACGTGGAACCTTCACTGTGTTTCGCTTGTTGTCAACTTACAATTCTAATTTTAGCAGCAAACGTCATCTTTGGAATCTTGAAATGTGGAAATGGTGACGTGGCAACTACATACATCGCCGCCATTTTGAATACCGAGAAAACACTGGGAATGAATTAGCAGTAACCCATGCCGCCCCGGTCAAAGCCACAAAACCAAGGTTTCTTCGCGTCTAGTCAAGGAAAAACGTTTTAGAATTTTGTTTGGTTATTTTTATTTTATATTCCGAAAATTTATTTGTCACAACAAAGATTTAGACATAGAATAGAAAAGATCAGTAAATGGGAGTGCGGAGATTTGACATTTCTCTTTGAGTCAGTATCGAGTTGAACCAGGAGCCTATTTCGTGTTCCTCTCTCCTCCGCAGAGGTCTCTTTGTGTCACTAGGAGGCTGGGGAGAGGCGGAAAGGAAGCGCGCAGGGGATGATTGGACGGGGAAAGAAAGGAGGGAGACCGTGCCTTTTGCTCTTCCCATCGTCCCCCGCGCGCTTATTAATTTTTATTTAAACATTTTTAATGGGATACCAGTGGGAGCCTCTGCGGAGTCTAAAGTTTATATTTCTATTGGTGGTGAAGCAAGACGGCCTTAAAATGGGCCAACTTGTACAAGACTTAATTGAATGCAAAACTTGTGGCACTCCGTCCACTTCTGGTACTGCACCTTCTTTTATTTATGCTTATCAGTTTGTTAAATTTAAGTTTACCATTCTCAATAAACTAATTGGTACTTTTGATGGTTAATTTTGAGACTCTAAAAATGTCTTGGTTTAGTCATCAGGTTTTTTTTTTGTGGTGGTGGTGGAGGAGGGGGGTCATTGTATTTTGCCCACGGCAGGAAGAAAACACACCAAATAATAGGGGGGTCTTCCAAAAATTGCAAGGGAAAATATCTGAAATCGACATAGCCCCCCCCCCCCCCCCCCCCCCCCCCGTCTACATAAATTATGAACCCTCCCTAAGAAGAGAAATTTCCTTTCTCAAAACAGCCATGTAATTATTTTGTTTATTATATAAACGACTCTAATTATGAAGTTTTAAGCAATTTTTCGAAGATTTTTACTAAAACAATTTTTCCGAACCATCGACAGCATTTTGTACGAAAACGCATTGAGTACAGAAAATCAGTGAAGTACTGCCATCGAGAGCGTTTTACGTGAAAATCAGTGAAGCATCTCTATCCAAAGCATTTGATTTGTACATTAACGAGTGGAGTACCTCCACCTGGACCATTTCTTACGAAAATCAGTTAGTACCTTCATCTTGAGTATTTCACCTGCAAATCACCCGTGTGTCAGGTGCCACCTGTAGCGCGCAAAGCGCGAGGAGAAACTACGGAGCGTGAAGGAAGGCGTGTTTCGCGCGCGCCCAAAGTTACCGATTTCCTTTTGCCACGTAGGCTATCCTCAACCGGGAGGCCTGTTCACGGGCTACGAAACGAATGACCCCCAAATGTTCTTGCATGCTGACATGGGTGCCTCATTATCTAGCCGTGGCGAAAGTTTGAAACAAACCTGCGGTAGAAGATTTTCGCACGAACGTCCTTATAATGTAGAATGGGAACTGAAATTGTTGGTCATTGGCAAGAGAAAGAGAGTTTGTCTTTGGTAAATCAACGACAAAGTGTGGTAGTGGGGAATCATTCGAATGAGAGATTTCAATCTACAAATACAAACCGATAACTGAAAACCACTTTTATTTTCTTACAAGGAAACAATTTTTCTCCAAACTGTACAGCTAAATAAAGTCAGAAAACCTTTTTACACACGGATACAAAATACCATAAAAATACCTACTACCTCGAGTACAAAACCTACATAACAAATTTCCGCACCAGATTTTTCTATCCCTGCACAGCAGCGAACGAACGATTACAACAACTACATGTTAATTTTACTTCTCTTACTACAACGATGAAACGTTTTTTCAATAGGGATTTTCTATAGGAAGAGAACGAGACTTTCGAACGAAACGTCCTCTGATTCACGCATCATCATGAAGATATCTCAGTACACATGACTGTCACAGTTAACTATCAAATAACAAGCAATTTCAACTTAATTTAGGCAATAAATAAACTACATACTGCAAAATATCTTCCCTGTACACAAGTATAGACTTTTTTAAGTTATTTCCGTTTTGGAATGTATTCTCTTTATATATAAACGCGGCAAACCGTTAAATCTGGGTGGAGGTTTTGATTAATTTTTCAGTGAAAACTATATTTTATATTTAGAGCAGTTTACTGTAATAAACTCTTCTATCTAGAATAGGCTCTTCTTAGAAGAAAAAAAAACAAGATCTAAAGAGAGAAACGACCAAACAAAAACAAACAACACAAAGTCGTTGAAATATGTAAAAATTAATAATCAAAACGTTTCTCTAAGTGGGAGGGGTGAGCCACGTTTCACTGTAAACCAAGAATGTGATAAAAACTCTGCGTCCAGTTAAAAAAAATATGTCCTGTATCACACGCTGTCATCTTTTTTCGCGCTCAGTCTCCACGCTACGCTTGTCCTCATTTCTTTTACTTTCGTGCGAAGAACCAGACTTGGGTGAGCTCGCCGGATTCCCGTGACGCAAAGTCGAATCGCTGATACGATCGCGGTGCGAGTGGTACCGACTTTCAGACGAGTATTCCCGAGAGCCACTTCGGTGATGTTCGTCTCTCCGATCCCTCTTCTCGTGAGAGCGCGAGTGGTGATCGGAGCTTCGCTCGTAGGATCTCGAATGCTGGTCGTGCGAACGACTGTGATCCGATGATCTTTCGTGAGTTCGGGAATAATCGGAGTGGTACGAAGGCCGTTCACGGTGCGAATCGTGGTATCTGTGACTGTAATCGTGTCTGAAAAAGAAGTAGACGGAGTAAATACGAGATGAGGGTGTATTTAAAGTTATCAAAGAAGGTAAAAAAATGTTGCAAAAAAGGAAGTAAACCGAAGCTCTCGAACCTTCGGACCATCCTCTCTCCTGAGCGCTTTGCTCCACTGACACCCCACCCCTCCTGCATCCAACTTCCACCCTTCCCTCCCACCCTTCCCTCCCACCCTTCCCTCCCACCCTTCCCTCCCACCAACGCCGTCTCCATAGGTATCGCGGGCTCAATGTTTACAGCCCAGCGAGCTCAGTATCAAGTGAAATTGCTACCAAAATACTACAACTCGTCCAACGCTTCGCGTATTCACGAGTTAACAACGTACCCGTCCCGACACCCGTCCCGTGTTCTGTCCTTGGTGGAAGCACCAGTCCTGTCCGAGTGACTCGACAATAATGAGCGCCTTGGATCATAACCGTCTCCGCTCCCAGAATGCCGTCCGCCGCTATGAGAGGTCGATCCAGAGTACGTACGGTCCATCCGGGGGACCTTGCCTCCAGGTCCCCCTCCATCCAGCGATCTTTTCAGGTCACTGGACCGTTGAGTTGCGTGGTCTCCTGGATGTTTTTTGGCGTCTTGCGGAGGCCGCTGTGTCTGAGTTGCGGGCTTGTGTTGAGGACGCTGTAATAATACAAACACATTTCAACGGGTGGTGCGGTAATTAACTTAGAACAACTCGCATTTATGTCTTTCTTACTTACTACCAAAAAAGGGGCACCCCAAATGCTGTTTTGCCTGAGCTCTGTTTGAGCGGTCACCTTAATAAAGTCGTTATTTAAGTGACACAAGCTATGGCCATGAGCAAAAACTCATTCCCGCTTTAATTAACTCCATAATATCCATAGTAAGATGTGGCCCAGAAAACATTTCGACTTAAAAGCCGAGATACGAAGAATGAGCATGGGATTTGCCTGCTGCAATAATTCACGTGATTACCAATGGATAGATGGGGAGGGCAATCAATGGCCTCCTTCCTAACACCCAGGCACCCATTGAACAATTTTTCCCTAAGTACTATTCAGGAGAAAGAAATATAAAGAGCCTATTCTCAAGCACATATGTTATTTACGGCATTATACAAAACGCGATATGTCATGGTGTCCATTGCCCGGCTTACGAAGTGTTTCGTAAGTAGTTTAAAAAAAACATTGCGAAAAAAAGCTGCGAGGGAACGTACAGTGTAAAAAACCTTAAAAATAAGGAACTTTGAAAAAAAGAAGAATTTTTAAAAGATCTGCACATACCTCCTGAGATTTTGTTTCTTCTCTTTTCTTGGCAGCATGCTTGTACAGTTTAAAGAGCTTCTTGGCTTCAAATGAAGTGAACTTTGACACAAACGTCCAAAGATTGCTGAATATAAAACAAAGCATGAAAATTGAAAATAACACCAATAACAGACAAGCAACGCTTAGAACCGTCATTCCAGCCTTAGAAAACAGACGGCATCAATTGAGACATCATAAGATTTCAATTATTGCAGCATTTCTCGAAAATCCATAGCAATGCAGCAGCAGCGTTTCTGGGAGCCAATCAGAAGCGCTTATTTTTGACACGAGTGAGAATAGGCCATTTGCACGATGACGTCATATGACTACAACTACCAGAATCCTTCAGTTTTTTGTTTTGTAGTGCAAATTAAGGCTATTGTTAGTTAAACCGCACTGGGATTACAAAATTTAAATAAGAAAGGAAAAACGAAATGAATTTTGGTAGTTGTAGTCAAATGACGCCATCGTGCAAATGGCCTATTCGTGAGCATACATGTAAGCAAAATTTACTGATACTTACGCCACAAATCATAAGCTTCTTATAACTTCAATTTATTCAAATCTGACACAAACTTTACGCTTTTATTTGTACTTCACATTGAAGAATAAACTGCGTTTCAATCATTTGTAAATAATGCAAAAACAAACAACTTTCTCACTTTCTCCACAGTGCTTCGCCATCACCGGCTTTTTGCTGAGAAGTGACTTCCATGATGTGATCTCCAATCTTTAGCAAGCACTGAAATCACAAAGATGCAGAGATGCATTATCCATGCTATCTAAGATAACAAAATTAAGGCGACCCACTCTTACTTGTAACTTCTGAATGTAACGCTTCTCCTTATGAACTGAGCTTGCCAATAATATGTATGTTTAAAATTGTAAATATGCTTGTTTTGATCTTACTTGTTTCTGCTGAGAAAGTTTCTTTTAAAAAACGTACCTGTCTCGTTTGTTGTACTTGATCCTTTTCGTTCATGTTTTCTTCGGGACTCTCCAGCATTTTTAGCGCCCTCTTCACTGGACGCATCTTTTCCTTGCACTGTAACGTGAAAATAAATAATTATGAATGAAAAGGCGAAAGAGTAATAAAATATGACGACAGTGTCAATCCCATTGATTTTACCAATGTTGAAATCGTTGAGAAGATACAGACAATCCAATAAACTAATCAGAACTCGGAGAAAATGCACGTCGCCGGCGCCAAGCGTGGGAAAACGCGTGCAGGCAAGTCACGATTGGTTTTGGCCTTACTTCTGATTGGTTGAGAAAGTGGCGCGAGATTTTTCAGCCAATCACAAAGCGCAGCAATGCAAAACCAAAGCAATTGCGAAATTATTTTTGGCATTCAGTTGAAACCGCTCTAAATTGAGAAATTCTTTTCAGAATTGCTTTTTCTAGTAGTGTTTGTGCATTTTGTCCAAGCCCCATATCAAAATTTAAAAGCTATGGACGTACCGCATCAAATGTGGCTTTGTCCATGTCCGCCAGCTCATAAGAGCCTAGAGGTTTGACATCGTCATGTACTGACTTTGCAGGCGATACAGGCTCTTCATGAACAACAACTTCTTTAACATCCTGCTTCTTCTCTTTAGGTACTTCTTTCTTTTCTTTCTTTTGTCGTTTTGGCTGAACAAAGATTAGGAAAAAACAATGTTGACTTTAACAACAACAACAACAACAACAACAACAACAACAGTATTCAGTCCATGTCACAAGCTTGAATTTTCAGGAAGAAATTCGGGTTCCACAATGGGAATCACATCTTTCTGTACATCTAGACTGTCCTCAGTTTCAAATTTTCACTGTGTTGGCAAATTTCGACTGCTCAGTTGATAAGCTTCTATCGAGAATGACAAGGAAAACAGAATACAGGGAGAGGTGGTATGCTATCCGGGGAAGGAAGGCACACACGCTCTAATCCACACCTTGTGGCTGCCAAGGGCCGTGTGGAGAGAGACAACAAGGAGCAAAGCGAACTTAATGGCCTTCAATGCATATGCCTTACGATGACTACATTATAGGAAATCAACACTGGCTTAGAAGAGTCTGGACATAAAACCGACCTTTTCAGCTTCCACTTTGCCATTCTCTTTCTTTTTGGTAACCTTTCTTTTCTTTTTCCCTTCTGGCACTGGTGCCACCTGCCCCTCCTGACTTGCATCAACAACAACTCCATCTTCTTTATTTTCTACCCCATCAGGGGGGGACAACACCTCCATCGGCGATGGTGCAGCACTGTTGCTGAGCGACTCTACATCTGAATGTGATTTTCCCTTTTTGGTGTCTTTCTTTTTAAGTTGGCGTATTTTTGACTTGAGCATTTGTGATGACTAAAGAAGGCAAACAAAACAATTAAATACTGTAAATTGCAAGATCAATATTTTTTAAATTGATTTTATGAATAAAAGTTGATGTCATTAAGGGCACTCAACCATTGTCAGGACTGAGCAGCCGGGCTGGTCAATTTGTAAATAGTATGCCTTTTTTTTCAAACTGTCTGTCCAGACCAGTCAATTCATAGATAGCATGCATTATTTTGATGGATTTGTAGGAAAAGGTCTTCAAAAAGGTGCATTCTGCTTACAAACCGACCATTTTGGACAACCAGCTCTGACAAATAGTAAGCACTCTAAGTTTACAAAGAAAAATGTCCCTTACTGATTAATTTTTTGAATTAGACTGTGAGTGAAATGCTTACCTTTCTCAGTTGTTCTGCTTTGTCTTCCACAGCAGCTTGTTTCAGCAGTTTGAGGAGATATTCCACTCTGGTCTGCAAATGTTTGTCTTGCGGTTTTAAATTACCAGGAGGAAGGATCTTTGAGAAGGAGGAAAAAGACCACATTCAAGTTTTTTTTCAGGCTAAATCAGCATTCATAGTCGCACTGATCAGACTAAGCTTTTAATTTTTCAAACCATTAGGCAGAGGGAAAACGGACAAATAAAATACTCAACTATATTACACTTGTTATTAAAAATGTGGTTGTTGTAAATCGTAGTGTGTATGATAGGTGAGCGCTTGTTCGTTTGTCTGTCAAGGTTTTTGACAGTGTCTTTCCAAAATTTTCTGTGATTAATTGCTTTGATTTCCCAAAAATCACCCAAGCTGCATCGGTTTTAAACGTGTTCGAAACCTCTGCGACATCAGGTGACAAATCACGCCCAAATGGCACTGAAATAATTGAAGGGGTCGGGGCATATCCAGCCTATGTTGCTTTTTGAGCGTTTTACGTTTTTTTCTCGCTCAGATTTGCCTAATTTTATCGTACAACGAATAATATCACAAACCCTTGTCGAATTTGCACTAATCCTAAGAAACTGGACTAATTTCACCTGGAAAAAAGCAGAGTTCTGGTCTTCTAGTGGTTGTTTACATTCAGAGCGTAATTTCGACGCCATTACAGCAGATTGGCCGTGAGAATATGCGACCGCAATACTCCTGACCCGCGCCAATGACATGAACGAAAATACCGTTATTTACGCGCGCCTGGTTCGTTATCGATCGCGAGCTCGCTACGGCAAACACATCGTCTGTAGCGTGCGTATGAGCCAATATGTTTAAGGCCCGTCCGGTGATTGAAGGACATCATTAAGTCCGGAAATTCGTAAGTCTCTAGCACCTCTCAAAAAAACGAGTCGTGTTTCTTGCCTATATCTCTATTTCACGCTCGAAGGTGAAAATAGACGTTGGTGGACAAGGCGAGCCGGCGGGAAAGTCAGGAATCACTTCGGATCAGAAAAAGGGCAGCTTTGTAAGATGTGGGCCATTTCCCATCCCGTGCCGTAGTCGAAATGCCCGATATCCGAAGTGCTTGGAGACTTGTAATATTTTCCGTATTTCGTTTGGCGGACATTCCGTTTTCGTTTTCGCCATTGATATCCCGACATGCTTTGCGACAGTGGCAGATAGGCTTTGCGTGGTCGCGCAGGAGATTGAAATACAGCGTTGGGCAGCTCAAAGTGAGTTCTTGCGGCCGGGTGAAATTCAGCAAGGCGGGCAAAGACTATGAGCCGGCAGCGGAGGACCGGGAGTGCTTCCTAAAGGAGGTCCGTAACGATAAGGGAGATGGCGCGAATCTAAGTGGCTGACTATCGGTGATAAAAATGAAGCGATTTTGAGGGAATGAACTTCGGGATTTATTTTTCTTGAGCGGGATTCAGCGGTACGGGCCCAAACTTGGCCATCTGAAGTGAAAAATCAGCGTAAAATCGAGAAATTCGGGTAAACCTTGGGATTCATTTTTTCGAGCGGGATTCAGCGGGAGACATGCAGATTTGATTATTATTTTTTTTGCATACGTTAATTCTCGAAAACGACGGAAAAAACAACAGAAAAAAAATCTAAACAATGTTTTGCAACGAATTTGTAGTTCACATGCCAAAAATGGACAAATCTGAGCGAGAAAAATAAAAAACGACCTCAAAAGCAACATAGGCTGGATATGCCCCGAGCCCTTCAATTGCTAGTTTACATGCGATTTGAAGATGCAACTTGCTTGCCACAAAACTTGCATCCAAATGTGCAACAAAAATTGCACAAAATAGCCCGTGTAAACTGGCCTTATAATAATTATACTAAAAATTACTAACAATTTTTAAACATTTCAGATGGCTTAAAATTTATGATTTGCAGTTGTTTGGAGGCCTAACCAAAATGTTAAATGTTCTATCCCATAATAAGTCCCTGTATTGGAGATCTCACCTTAGATGATAGTGACAGACTCTGATCAGCCTTGATAGCCTCCCAGCTCCCTAATCCATACTCAAAGATGCCGACCAGTAACATGGAATCATCAGGGACATCCCATGATACCCCCCAATGAACACTCTTGGCAGGTGCCATCAGGCGGAATCTAAATGAAAAACAGGAATTTAATTTAGAATTTCTAAGAACTCAAAACTACACACAGTGGTCCAGTGGTTAACACATCAGACGTTCGCCTGCCGTCATGTTGTATCCTTAGACAAGAAACTTTACTCCACATTGTCTCTCTCCACCCAGGTGTATAAATGATTACAGTACAAGATACTGGGGGTAACCCTATGAATGAACCCTATGATGACCTAACATGCCATTAAAACGGAAGTGGCAATGCAGTCAACTCTCTCTTAACGGACACCTCTATAAGACGGACACGTGGTGTTGGTCCCTGCCTTTTTTCAGTCATTTTACTGTAACAAAACTCTCTATAGGATGGACACTTCTCTAAGATGGACAACAGACACTTTGAAACCGTCAACAGACACTCGTGAAGTGCTTATTTAATAAAAAATATTTCAAAACGGAAATGTAGGTGCTGAATATAAACAATACAAGCGAGTCCACTTTTCTAATATTTTTATTTTTTTGTTCCAGTTTGTAGGTTTTGCTTAAGTAAATGACTTTAAACAAACTTAAAACAGATGTGTATTTATTCAGTGCATACCGTACATTCAGCTTTATTATCTCAGAATTACTGGTATCATGTTACCTCAACTCTCTAAATCTCTTAGACAGACAGTTGGGGCTGGTCCCCATGGTGTCTGTCTTAGAGAGAGTTGACTGTACTCCTATACTCACTCTGGTACATCTGAAGCTGTTTCATGCTACAGAAAAAATGGGCTATAAAAGTTTGGCTGTGTGGCTGAGTGTAAGTTAACCTTTACCAAGACTACAATGTACACCCCATGCTCAATACAAAGTCAAAATGCATTGAAGAAGACTAAAGAAGCTGGTTTCCAACTTAGAAGAAATTATTGAAAACCTGTTATCTAACATTTATTACTCACTTTCTTCTGTCATCGTTGTCTGCTGGCATGATAGTAACAAGTGATTCTAGTTCCTCTTCGTGTTTTAAAACTGATGGTGCATTGACTGTCACATTGCTGAGTCTCACAGTGGCACCACGCTTTTTACCTGCATTAAATCAATCAATCAACAAATTAAGGGGACAGTTGTATTTACAGTCGATTTCACTGCGTTATGCAGAGCCAGGTTTTTTAAACACGATTCGCTGGCTATTTGATTCTCTCATCATGAGTCACTCAAGGTAAGACAATGGTGAAGAAATTTGCCCATGAGATGTAATGAGTTCAAATGGTAAATGAAATAAAAACAGTTACAAAGAACAAGATCTGCAAATTTCCTTTACCGTTTTCTGACAATGCACAAATCGTATGATGGGCAAATCACTACTGGCAAAACAGGAGAATCTGCAGTCAGTCAATCAATCAATCAATCAATCACTTTATCACTCAATCAATATACATTTATTTATTTAATTTTAACCCTTTCACTCCCAAAAGTGCCAAACATTCAAATTCAAGAAAAATCCCAAATTTCATTTTGTAAAATATTGAAAAACAAATGGTACCATGCAAAAGTACTGCTGAAGAGGTTTCATTTGAATGGTCACACCATAGGATTTCGTCCACAGACTCAAAAGTTAGAACTACACTACATGTCTCCATAATTGACTCTGGGAGTGAAAGGGTTAATGCTAATAAAAAAAACATCTTTCTTTAGTTATCGATAATTTTATAATTTCACTTTGTAATATCAACCCACCATCAAAGTTGGGATCTTCCTTCAGTTTATCTTCGTACTCTGACACAGCCTTTATACAACTGTTGTGAAGAATGTCTGCCAGTCTAGTGAGATCCTCAGGGGATTTGTCTTCGAGTTCAGCATCAATACCAATTGCATCAAGTCTAGGAATAGATTGCACAAACTTACAAATGTAATGCAAGTCTCCTCAATTATATACTCTTCAATATTAATATATGTTGTAGTTAATTTTTTATCTCAGGTAATTTTTATTTTTCCATTGTTTTTGGGTATGGTAATATATGCTAATGAATTTGAAACAAAGGAAAAACAAAAATTACCTGAAATAAAAATTAACTACAACATATACATTGTAACAAACTTTAATGAAAGTCATCTTCACAACTGCGAAGCAAAATGCATGCATGAAAGAGAAATCACAAAAATGAACGAAACAAACAATTAATTACCATACCTTGATCTTGGCCTTCCAAACTTCTTGTAACTTTTCACAAACCTAATGGATGATAACCCAATCAAGAATTTGTCCATAAGTAAATTAATTTTGTCATTTTTGTCACAAAACCACTTTCTAATAACAGCGTTATAATTATGACATGAATCTACAGTGCATGAGCCAGCAAAGTTAATGACTTCTTTTCACAGGTAACAAGGCAAATGAACTTTAACCAAAGGCGGTCATGGTCACTTACAACAGCTTTACATTAAAGAGGTTTACAGAAAATGCCTAAGGGTGATCGCTGAGCTGGGAAGCTGCATGGTCGCTTATGAGAGCGGTCGCAAGAGCTTGAACTGCATCTATGTATTTACACACCAGGGTAGCTATAGAATAGGAAAGCCCAAAGGAAGCCAATATACATGTATATAGAGCCCTAGCTATTGATAAGAACACCTTGCTCCTAGTGGTTGTCAAAATTAATGTCAACATTTAAACTAACAAGAGGCTCCAAGCAGCCTATACTCACAATTCAAAATATACGTGCATAAATTTGCATGCAAAATTGTGATACAAAAAAATAATCATAAAAAGAAAAAAAAGAAAAATGGAGGGCAAACCTTAACTCACGCCGCTCAGCGCATGAGTAATAAAAGAAGCATGATAATTTATTTTCAAACCTTCTAATCTCAGCATCATTGAATCCTTCAACATCTTCTCTCTTGATGGTACGTGGCCTCCCTCGTTTTCTCTTTGTTTCCTTGCCTTCTCCCCCGGAATCATCATCACTCTCCGATTCAGATTTCTTCTTTCGACTTCTTCCTTTTTTGTAGTTTCCCTCCTGTTCACTGTCACTGTTGGCAGGTTTGCCGTAGTTCATCTATTGATGAAAAAATATATATTATTAATTCTTATTCTTCATTTTCACCTGACGTTTTAACTGCTTATTCTACAGGCTCTTCTTTCGACAGGTTCTTCATATCAGCAATGGTAATCACCCTGTCAAGTTTCATGTCAATACATTACATTGCTTTGGATATACAGCAGTGCGGATGAGTGTCTCTAAGTGCAAAACAAAAACAAGTATTTTCCACTCAGCTTGTAGACTTTTCTAAAGTGGGGATGCAAATCAGGGCCCGGTTGTTCGAAAGCTGATTAACGCTAATCCTGGATTAAAAGTTAACCGAGGATTCCATTTCTCTGTTTAAAAATGTTTTCAAAAGGTAAATTTGTAGCTAGTAGTGAAGACAAGTTAAAGTCGAAACTGAAGGGCAGAAAACTTTGGAAATTTTTCAATTGTTGAATTGTTTAACTGGATTCAAAATTTGACGCTAATCCTGGGTTAGCTTAATTGTGCTTTGAACAACCCGGCCAAGAGGTCTTTTAAAACTTTGAACTGAACAGGAACAATAAAGAAAATTTGTTTGCGTCTGTTGTGATTGGCCAGAGTAATTTCTTTGGTTTTGGTTTTACAACACTCAAGTGACTTATTAACTTATGGACTGTTGATGTATTTGAGCAGTTTGAGAGTTAAACGGCCACCAGATATTACCTGACATTGGCTGTTAATTCTAAAAGTAACATGGGCTGCTATTTTTTGGAATTCTAGGGTAATTAAAGTGCCTATGAAATGAAATTTATTTTTTGATGTATCGAAAGTTTCACCTTTTTGGACCTTGGAATAAAAGGTTTAAAGTGTTAGGGACGATGCGAAATGCTTTTTTTATGGTCTCAAAGTTAGGTTGTTGGCGCTAAAAAGTGGCTCCAATTTGTGCGCAGCCAAAACCAGTGTCATATGACACTGTGACGTAAATAGTTGTACAAACGGCTGCGGGAATATAGAAAACAAGAGAGCTGACAAGAGACTTCCCTAGAGGTGGACCAATATTATGTGGCGAGCGGCCTCAAACATACGAGATATTAGAATTCTTCGATAACAGAGGGTGTAACAAAGCTTTATTTTCCTCCAGAGGAAAATAGGCCGGCGAAATACACGAAATTTGTTCGTCGACATCGGAAAGGGTACGTCAAGCGATGTTGTTTTCAATTAAAGCGCTTATTGTTAAGACTAATATTATTTTGCAAAAGAAAATAACATTCCGGCCGGTGAGGCCGTTTAATCAAGCATAATTTTTCCAATCCATATCCTGTTTGGAAGTTCCTTCAAGCCTCGGCTCGACTGGAGAGCCGTCGAAGTCAGTGAGGCCTACAAAAATATACTGACTCGATCGGCACTGACTGGCGAGTAATATAAATGTATATACGGTATTCCGAATTATAAAATTCAAAGTGCAGCGACGCAAGTGTTCACTGGAAGGCGTCTATTCTACGGAACATCTATCAAAAATCTACACGTACAAATGCGTAAGACTATTCGAAACAAAATACATCGCTGAATCATTGCGTGTTCGATCAGATCAATTTTTATACAATGAAATATAAATCAGACATAAATGTAAACATGATACTTTGAACTCACTTACAAGCCGCCAAGTGGTTAAAATTTCCAGAAACGATCAATCGCTGGCAAGACACTGAACGAAGAAGCATAATTGAAGGGGTCGGGGCATATCCAGCCTATGTTGCTTTTTGAGCGTTTTACGTTTTTTTTCTCGCTCAGATTTGCCTAATTTTATCGTACAACGAATAATATCACAAACCCTTGTCGAATTTGCACTAATCCTAAGAAACTGGACTAATTTCACCTGAAAAAAAGCAGAGTTCTGGTCTTCTAGTGGTTGTTTACATTCAGAGCGTAATTTCGACGCCATTACAGCAGATTGGCCGTGAGAATATGCGACCGCAATACTCCTGACCCGCGCCAACGACATGAACGAAAATACCGTTATTTACGCGCGCCTGGTTCGTTATCGATCACGAGCTCGCTACGGCAAACACATCGTCTGTAGCGTGCGTATGAGCCAATATGTTTAAGGCCCGTCCGGTGATTGAAGGACATCATTAAGTCCGGAAATCCGTAAGTCTCTAGCACCTCTCAAAGAAACAAGTCGTGTTTCTTGCCTATATCTCTATTTCACGCTCGAAGGTGAAAATAGACGTTGGTGGACAAGGCGAGCTGGCGGGAAAGTCAGGAATCACTTCGGATCAGAAAAAGGGCAGCTTTGTGAGTTGTGGGCCATTTCCCATCCCGTGCCGTAGTCGAAATGCCCGATATCCGAAGTGCTTGGAGACTTGTAATATTTTCCGTATTTCGTTTGGCGGACATTCCGTTTTCGTTTTCGCCATTGATATCCCGACATGCTTTGCGACAGTGGCAGATAGGCTTTGCGTGGTCGCGCGGGAGATTGAAATACAGCATTGGGCAGCTCAAGGTGAGTTCTTGCGGCCGGGTGAAATTCAGCAAGGCGGGCAAAGACTATGAGCCGGCAGCGGAGGACCGGGAGTGCTTCCTAAAGGAGGTCCGTAACGATAAGGGAGATGGCGCGAATCTAAGTGGCTGACTATCGGTGATAAAAATGAAGCGATTTTGAGGGAATGAACTTCGGGATTTATTTTTCTTGAGCGAGATTCAGCGGTACGGGCCAAACTTGGCCATCTGAAGTGAAAAATCGGCGTAAAATCGAGAAATTCGGATAAACCTTGGGATTCATTTTTTCGAGCGGGAGACATGCAGATTTTAATTTTTTTTGCATACGTTATTTCTCGAAACCGACGGGAAAAAACAACAGAAAAAAATCTGAACAATGTTTTGCAACGAATTTGTAGTTCACATGCCTAAAATGGACAAATCTGAGCGAGAAAAATAAAAAACCACCTCAAAAGCAACATAGGCTGGATATGCCCCGAGCCCTTCAATTATTACCTATATACTTGAGTTCAAACATTTTGAATAAATAAATAAAAAAATACGCTATCAAGGCACCCGCTAAAAATACACCATTCACATTCAATTCAGCAAGCCGCCTGAAAAACACCACCTCGGATATGCATTAACATATCAGTATAATTTAGAAACTTTCAACTAGCAAGCCGCCAAGACATATCCTTCGCATTGAAAAAAGAACTTTAGTAGACGAGCGAATTGCCAAGCCGATAAAATAAGTTCATAACCTCCACGCGCGATCAATGAACTTCAGAGAAGACCGGCCGAGTCGCTAATGCGCTAATATCATGATTGTTTGCATTACAAATATATCGTTCGCGTTCGATAAATGCTAGTCAACGAGCCACTAAAAAGAAATAACAAAAACGCCTCTGCATTCAATAAGCTTACAACTCAACTGGCGAACCACTAAGACGCTGTGCTACTGAAATGTATACCTTTCACGTTCAATAATCTAAATGATCAAAGTCCGTCTTCTTCGTGTTCACTTCCTTCGCTCAAGCGGCACAGTCGGTTCGTCCCGTTACGGCAAAACTACAGTGGACACGATCATTTCAGTTGATCAAGAGTGATCCGAAACTGACCCTCTTCACCTTCCGAGGACTGTAAAGAAACAAATTAGGCGCTGTCTGACATTTGTACAGCCAAAAACATTGGCAAAATGACCATCACGCTAAAGGATTCCAAGGGAATTATAGCTTAAACAAACCTTTGTGTCATACTATTTACGTAATTTACGTCATCACGCACGCCCACTTGCCCCCAGGCTCTCCAAAAATTGGAGCCACTTTTCAACCGAAGTGACGCATCTTCGAGGGGCTAAAAAACCGATTTTCTTTCTTTTCCTCGGGAAATGATTATTGTTTTCGTTCTTTGGACATAATAAACTAATGAAAAACGAAGAAAAAAAATTCATTTCATAGACACTTTAAGACAAAAACAAAACAGGTTATATGGGATACCTTTTTAACAGTTTTCCTGTTTCGTTTAGGCAAATATAACTCCAGCTGCTTCTTCTGCTCTTCTTCAATCTCCAACTTCCTCCTGTCTGTTTCAGGGATGATGTCTGTCCAACTCTTCCCTTCCTCTGCTGGTTTGTTCTCTTGATTCACAGCAGCTACTTCGCCTTCATCTGCATCAATGGCAATACTAGCAACCTAACAGCACACATTATTAAAATTAACGTTAAATGGTATGTTGCAATCATTTTGAGGTTTATACCTTAATTGGCAACATTAATTCAGAACTTCCAATGAACCACAGCCAGGTTGCCATGGTAACATCTTGCTGCCGTCCTCCCTTATTACCTTCACCGCACCTACTGTAAACACTTTAACTGTGTGGCAAAGAGTTTAATTTACAATGCCTCATGTGTCTTTAAATTTATCCTAAAGTTAACAGTCTGTATTTGTACAGGGAAAAGTGTTTTTCTAGGAAAGGAATTTTATAATCTGAGTACATTTAAGGTGACAGTGCCAGTTCAGATTTTTTCATCCAAAGTTCACTGAACACTAATCTTGCTAGTCAACAAAACTGTGATCTCGTAATTATTTTTTCCCAAACAACAGAGGGAACCAATGCAATGGTACTGCATCAACTTGATTCTCAAGCGATTTCAAGGGACATCAGGGATCAACAGTCTTTCCCAAGGTCACATGTTACCTTGAACTGGGACAGAAGTTCTTCTCCTATTGTCTGTGGATGATCATCAGATTCTCTGGTCTCAGCTCCTCGCAAAATGTCATCAATGTCCATTTCCTGGAAGTTAAAAACATTGAATTAAAAAAATTAATTCTGCAATCAATATTATTATTGACTAATAAATTCTCAAAGAATGGCACAGACCTGCAGCTGGGTGTCTTCGCCATCTCCTTCTTTGAAGAGTTCTTCAGCTCCAAATTTTAAAATAGCTGCAAGTTCCTCTTTGTTAAAAGGGTTACTCCTGTGAATAAATATTCCATGTTACAATGTATGTACTGACACCTATTGAACCACAACTAGCCTGTGTTTTACAGTTATTGGGTTTGGACAATCTTTTGAAAAGATGGAGCTAACATCCAGAGTTCAAATACAGGAAGCCATACTGGTAATTATTCATAGAAACTTGCCACAGATAAAACTGCAAACCAAAAAAAAATTATCAAAAATAAATGGATATTATGCAACAAGGCATAACAAATCTAAAAAATATTTTTTAAGCCTTAATATTATTCTGGCTGCTGTGAGCTAAAATAAAACCAGTAGTATGAATCTTCCAAGTTATAAGAAAAAATGTTTCGCAAACAAAGTTGCTCATGGGTATTGACAGGGAATTTAATAATTTTTGAGGTAAAGTATCAGTCAGAGCTTATCAACATATAGGCAGCTTCCTGTATAAATTATATAAATCATTTTCATAAGGATTTAAGAAAATCAAGTCATCAAGACAAAGTAGACAGCTATTTTTTAGAAGTGTCAAGATTTTAGCCAGCTAGGAAGGAGAACGTTTACTTGTGCTGTACTCGAAATGTAGTGAAGAGCTGGCTAAGAGAGCTTACAGCCATGCTCCGTCACGCGTGACCAGTAATCACAAGACTGAAATGAACATTTGAATATTTCTTTGTAACGTCCGAGATTTGAATGAAACCTTTAAGATCTCTCTGGAAAACACTTTAAAAGTCACGAGTTAACGGAAAATAACTTCGCTACGCGCATAAAAAACAAATATTGTTCGGATATGTAACATTTCAATTAAAATGATGTTTTGTTGCTCTTTGTTTCCGAAAATGCGGTAAAATTCTGACGGTAATTCCGAATCTCTGAATGAATTTACAAAACCGACGCGTAAACTTGAAAAATCCATTCAAATTTCCAAAAATACTGGTCACGCGTGACGGAGCATGGCTGTAACAAACACACTGACTTTAAAGCCAGCCAGGCTCATTAACGAGCTTGTTTAGTTTTTCCTTAGCTGCACCTTGAAGTTCTTTTGGAGGGTATACTAATCAATCAAGCCATTATTCCTCCAGAATTTTTTTATGCCTCCCCAGCGATATCCTGGGACCCATTTATACACATATGTACATCTGGGTGAAGAACAACAATGCAGAATTAACCCATTCATTCCCAGAGTCAATTATGGAGACATGTAGAGTAGTTCTAACTTTTGAGTCTGTTGACAAAATCCTATGGTGTGACCATTTAAATGAAAGCTTTTTCAATGACAGTACTTTTGCATGGCACCATTTCTGTTTTAAAATTTTACAAAATTAAATTTGGAATTTTTCTTTAATTTTGATTTTTGGCAGTCTTGGGAGTAAAGAGTTTAGAAGTCTGTTTCTACAATGACCACACTTTACAAGGGTGAATCAGAGTAAAATATGAAACACTGGACTTACGATGAAGGTGCTGTGGAAGCCTTGGACAGCACCTTACGCCCAGTTGTGTCCATTCTCTGGATGATGAGATGATCCAGAACCATCTTACGCTTTGCTCGTTCTAAGATATCTTCTTCAATGCTGCCTTTTGAGACAAGTCGATAAATATTGACCTATAAAAACAAGATTGACTTTGTATGAAACCCTCCTTATTTCTCTTTTGCAATATGTATTTTTTAAAGGACAAGAAATTGCATTTTTTTACTGGATCTGATCCAACCCACCAATTAACCAACCTGATTTTTTTGTCCTATCCTGTGAGCACGTGCCTGGGCTTGCAAGTCATTCTGGGGGTTCCAGTCGGAGTCGAAAATGATCACAGTGTCAGCTGTAGCCAGATTAATGCCCAGGCCACCAGCACGAGTGGACAACAGGAAACAGAAGTCCTTTAAAATAATTACAAAACTACTGTCAGTAGGTTGGACTGTCATGATCAATAAAGAAGCATTTGAGAATTGCAATGCTGTATTTGTCTGAGCACTTTATTTCCAGGTGTGATGAAAATCGGTGACAATTGCACACAACCAATCATGGCCAACCATCACCATGCAATCATTTCCAACCGAGGTCAACCATGACTACGTATACCCATGACCAGTGACAACCAATCATTATTGGCCATCACCATCCTTGGTCAAGCATGGCCAACCATGCAATAACCAATCTTGGTAAATCCTGGCCAACCATGACAAATTCTGGCCAACCATTGCCAGACATGAGAGACCATGGCTAACCATAATCAACTATGGCCAAACATGCAACAACCATGGTCAACAAAGACTTACAATGTCCAAATGATTGATAAACACATTTCAAGAATGATACATTTACCTCTGAACCTTCAGCATTGAAGTGGTCCAAAGCCTGTTTTCTCAAGTCTCCTCTTATGGAGCCATCCAGTCTCTAGATCAACAACAAACAGATGAGATGAGATTGCATACATTATAATGTTGCTTTGAAGTGGCTGCAGATAATAACATTCTCAACACTTACTTGAAAGAAGAATCGACGTTGATGGAGATACTCTGCTAACAAGTCAAGCATTCGCACCATCTGTGAGAAGATAAGGACCCTGTGGCCAGTTTCCTTCAATCTGCACAACAGTTTATCCAGCAGGAACAGCTTGCCACTCCCTCTGATCAGGGTCTAATAAAAACAGATTAAAACAGTTTAGTTCAGCTACGTATATCTTTGAGGGTTTACCAAGTTAAGATTTATTTGATCTCTTAACATAGCCATCTCCTGCAGGACCCAGTTGTTCAAAAGCTGACTAATTCTCTCCCAGGATTATTAAAACTTAAGCGTCCAAATCAGCATTTAATTTCTCTTGATAAGCTACATGTGAAGACAAGTCAAAGCAGAAACTACTGTCAAAGGCAGAAATACTTTGGAAAAATCTCCATTAATTAATTATGTCACTGAATTCAAAATATTATTACTTGGGCGGAGCGACCAAGTATTAAAATGCAGTTTAATTTGGTCGTCGACAAATGTGCAGTATTGCGCAACTCTGGGGATGGCGGGATTGTTCAAACCTTCACCGCGGTCACACGTCCGAGGCGTTTTTCGTTTTATTTGGTGGGATTCATTTAGTATTAAGTGGAAACGTGGGCAAGGATGTATAAAATAATTAGTTAATGTAACTATCTTAGTTTTCATCTTTCCGGCTCAAAATAACGAGCTTCTTTTCCATCGTTGAAAACTGATCAAAACGCTTCGTGCCTGAGCACAATTGTGTTGGCAAATGGCGCCAACAGTTCTGCGGTTCATAGTTTTCAAACGCTTAGAACTTTTTTTAGTAAACTTTCAAAACGTTTAGTGAGTTGAAAGTGCATTGTCAATATATGAAACTTTTAATAAACAGTGAAAATGACAACCTTAACTTTGAAGTACTTTGGTTAACTTTTGCAAATTTCTCTCGTTTAACCGCGGTGGAGTACACCTGTTGTTTGTTGATGCGAGGCGAACGTCACAAAGTGCGAGTCGTGTTTTCTCTGTTGCATCTAACAGTTTCATATTCAATATGCGTAAAGAAATTACTCAAGAAGACACTGCGAAAGTATTTGACACTCGCTATTAATTCTACGATACCTTCATGACGGAAACCCGCTAAAACATGTTCAAACGAACATGAAGAAGATAATTTAGACGAATACATACCTAGCGCTTATTTAATAAGAAGTGAACAGGGGACAGCGAAGGAAGAAATATAAGCGTGGTAGGAATCCCAATTAATTTCACTTCTTTCGGTTGTTTGCCTTTCATTAATTTTTATTTCGTGAAGTTGAAGGAACAGAACAGCCAACTGAAACTTTGGGTGCAAAAATTCACCGCCGAGAGAAGATGTAAACAATGCACGCGTAGTCTTGCGAGACGTTACTTGCGAGTTTTGCTTCCGCTAGTGAATGTTTCTCGGGCGAAAATAACCTTAAAGCGATCACTTTTTCATTTAATATTCTTTTCTGTGTTTCGGATACAGAGGAATAAAAACTGGATATATTTTCGTGTGACTGATTGCGAGATGTTTTATGAAACAGCTGCGTTATGCGTTACTGGAAAGGTTTCAAATTACTTTCACATTATGCAAATTGCAACATTTTTACCTCAACTGCAAAAATATGTTTCAAAGGGCTAAATTTGTTTCTCTCCTAAATTATCACTTCTGTCGTTAACTTTGATTAAAGTTATAAGTTTCATTCAAACTTTATTATAATAACGGCGGGAATACTTCCAGCAAAACTTTCAATTGGAAAAGTTGTTTTGATCTCGGGTCCGGACCAGGCAATTACATCATGGCTTCGAAAGGCCACTTTGCGGCTACATTTGCATTCACTTCAAAAGTGTCAGAAACACAGACCAGCTAGTTACAAGATTTAGCTAAAACCAATAACAACCATCGGGAAACTCTGACATACGGCCTTTTTTTCAACGGTAAGTACAAAGTAGGCATCGATTTGTATTTTTCAGCATGTACTCGTCTTTTGACACAGTTGACACGCTACTTTAATAATTTACGTGCGATCTCGCACGCTATCAAAGTGTACTGTGTCTTCTTGTTTTGACGGTTAACGCGCTTCTTTGTTAGACTGCTCACACTATCCGAATACTCCCTATCATCAAACCGTGAAATAACGTGCATGCAGATTCCCAAGACAATTATTCTCCAATATGCCTAATACAACGACGCCCAAGTATACGCTTCCACAGCGTCTTGTTGTTGCTAATGTAATAGTAAACGCCTCTTGTGAGCTGACCTATAATATTACCGGTAATACCTGTAGTGGGTCCGTAGTTGTCTGGTAGTTGTCAGGTCTTATTAGTTGGGCATGGTTACAGCATTTCTTCAGCTCCATCACAATGTTCAAAAAGCTGTTGGTGTTTCCCTTCAATCCTTTGTTTAAAGCTGCAAAGTTTTTTGTTAGGATCCACCTAAGAAAAAAGAGTGTATTTTTAAAATGAAATATGTATTGAATAACTGCATCACACAGTCACGAAAACAATAAAAATAATATATATGAGTGAGTGTGGAGAGTTCCTTTCTCTCCACACTCATTCATATTCATATATATATATTTTTAAAATTACTAGTCATTACACAGCAATAATGGTGTTTATTTGTTTACTTTTTTTCATAAAAACTATCACCCAAAAACATTTACCACATCAGCGGTCAATGTTTTAGATCCATGTCTTACCTATAATACTGTTTCTGAATTGAGGACATTTCCACTCTCAGAATCTGTTCCACCTATATGCATAATGAAACAGAATTGAATGCGAAATTAGCTGCGAGTGATGTTCATTGTATAAAATAACTGCAGTGAGAAAGTTATACACATGGTTGTGCAACGTACAATGAATTGATTAGCTGGAAAAATACATGAGATGAACCAAGAAGGTTCAATTCTACTAAAAGATTAATTAGCTATTAGCTTATGTTAAGGCAAAAACATCCATCAAATTAAGGAATGCTGCCATTAACAAAAATATTCTTCAGTGCAGTGTACCTTAGCTGGTAAGGATTTTTCAACATCTTTTTTGACTCTTCTAATAAGAAAAGGCTCCAGTTCCTTATGAAGAGTAGAAAACCCTTTATCTTTCTCCTCTTGAGTGGCATGCTGCCTCTCAAACTCCTCCCAAGAGTAGAACCTATATAGCAGATATAAAAACAAAGCAGTAGTATTACTGGAGGACCCCGGGTGGAGGGTGGGGGGGCTCCCATACAGCTGTTTGATTAAACGTTGTCATTGATCGGTCTCATCCCTACGCGACCAGACCGAAAGGGAGTATGGGTGAATTAAAATGCATGATTAATTATTCTCTATCGCGTTTACAATGATGGAGAACAAAACTCACGTTTGTCTTCGCGTGTTACGCAAAGACAAACGTGAGTTTTGTTCTCCATCATTGTAAACGCGATAGAGAATAATTAATCATGCATTTTAATTCACCCATACTCCCTTTCGGTCTGGTCGCGTAGGGATGAGACCGATCAATGACAACGTTTAATCAAACAGCTGTATACAGACCTGCCAAGTCTCACGCCGACTCATGCCTGCGAGTCCAAAACTCTGATCTCACACCTACTCACGCCTATAGAGCAATTTCTCAAGCCTTACTTACAGATTTGAGCTATCAGCCTTAGCTGATTGCATGATCCAATCAAAAACACAGTTACGTTCACGAAAATATGGCACTTTTTTAAAGTTTTATATTTCTGAACATTACAGTTACAGAGGTCTGAGGTCCATGGAAACTTCCGAATTTCTTGGAACATCTTTGGACATCTTCAGAATAGATCGGGTTCTCAGTCGGATTTGGTCGGGTTGCCTTCGGAAATCCTGGCACTCCCACTAAAAAATTATCACACCCATATATCACTTGGAAAAAGTTGGCAGGTATACATATAAAAGTGATGGGGGTGATCGTCAGACCTTTTATGGCTTAAAATTCATGGTTAGGTGGTACCACTAAGGGTGTTTAAATAAAAAATGACCACTGTTAGAGTCATTCCAGATGATTCCTTTTGGGGTGTTACCATAAATCCGGTGCATTAGCCACACTTTTTTGCCCAAAATTGTTGCTCAAAATCAGGGGTGCGGCTTATCTGCAGGAACATCTGCAAAATTAAAGGTTATCATACTCTCCAGTGAAGTTGACCATACTTTTTGAGTCTTGAAAATAAGATTATATTTATTTAAGTACAGTGGAATCCCGATTTTTCAAACCTTCAAGGGTAACGGAAATTGGTTCAAATAATCGTGAGTTTCGAAAAATCAAGTATTCGAAAAATCGGGATTCCACTGTATATTATAATATGCCAGTGTTTATGGTATATGAGAAAAAATATGCTGCCAAGAACAACTTTTCAGAGTTGGTAAGGTAGGGGTAAAAATTAATGTGGCCACACCCACAATACCTTTAAAAATCTCTGATGATCACCCCCCATAAATTTCAGAGATATATAATATTATTATACAATATAATATTAATGGGGCTGTGTAAAGGTCTGTTTCGAGGCTTTTTTTTTTTTCATACACTGCTACATGTAACTAGCAAGTAATTTTACTTATTTCCTAAATGGTGAAAGTTACCTGTCAGGCATGATAAAATGTAGCAAAGCCCATAGTTCTTTTAGTGAGTTCTGTAGAGGAGTGCCTGTTATTAAGACTCTGTGGTTTGTGTTGAATTCCATGAGAGCTTTATAAAGCAGAGAGTCATCATTTTTCAGCCTGTGAGCTTCATCCACCACAAGACAGCACCAGTTGATAGTTCCTAAGGTTAGCTTTCAAGATTAAGAGGGAGAAAATGCCATTAGAATGACTCTATGACTACTTCCCCAAAACAAAATTCCTTTTGAGCTGACACTACGTAAACAGACACGATATGAAGAGAAGTAATCTGACTAGTAATTAAACAGCAGAAAGATGTATATTTATAAGTCTATTCACATAATGGGAAATACTTAAAATAAATTTAAAAATTCCTGGTAAATTAGGCATTCAGAACACTTTGAAACAGTCTAGGAGGTATTATTCCCAGGGGGGGGGGGGGGGGGGGGGGGGGGGGGGGGGGGGGTACTCAGGTATATTAGTGACGGGGAGGTGCGAATGAGGCCAATTTGTTAGACCCCAAAAAAAGTCCTATCAGGCTAAAACCAGACCCAAAAAAAGACCAACGGCCCAGAACGTAACCCAAACATAGTCCATTTTTTTCTCTGCATAAAAAAGTTACAAAAATGCACATCAAGAGAATAAAGTGTAATGCGATATTTTATCAAATTTACATACTTCATATGTAACTGTTGTAATGTGACCTCTTATGAATAAACAGCTAAAACAGGAAGTCTCCTTGTCATTTGCATGTAGTTTGCGTTTGTACGTGAAACTGATACAATTGTGTGACATGAAAATGAGAAGCCTTGGCTTCGCTTTTAGTCAACCCCCCAAAAAAGTCCTTACCAAAATCTTTCACCCAAAAAAGTCCTCAGATCGCTTATTTCACCTCCCCGTCACTAATATACCTGAGTACCCCCCCCCCCCCCCCCCTGGGGTATTGTTATTTTGTTGAAAGCAAACAAGTTATGGTTACAAAAATTATTACCCAAAAGTGAAAATTGATATCATATCGCCAAACTGGGCAAGTATAAATAAGCCTGTTCCAGGCATTCAGATAGGGAGGAGGGTGCAAAGGAAAAGCTGGCGCGAACAAGCTGGGTGAATGAGAGGGAGCGCTCTCACCCCCCCCCCCCCCCCCCCCCCCACTCATGTCACAACTTTCCTTAGCACTCTCCCCATTATCTGAATGCCTGGAGAAAGCTTAGTATATAAATGTACAATTTGTACTCACCCTATAGGATTTAAGTTCACATTGTTGAGAAAGCAAGCTCTAATTTTCAACCCCACGCATGTCTAACTATTCTCTGCCCATATAGGTAATGAATGGGTTAATGTGAATTTGCATAAAAATTATTCCAAAATTAAGCATTGCAGGAAAAGAATTGATAACAAACCAAAACAAATTGTACACTGATTTTGATTGATTGTCAATAATAGTTGATTTTCTACCTACCCTGTCTTTCAGTAAGATCTCGTAAGTTGTCAGAAGTGCATTAAATTTCAAAGACTTGCTATTGGAACGGTACCATTCAAATTCACGAATCTGAAAATTTAAACATTAAAAACAATTTTAGATGCATCAAAATCTATTAAAAGATGAAAAATACCTAGTAAAGGATCATAGATATTAAAGCAATATTATATAAAGTTAACAGATAATTATCTCTTCAGTCTGAAATTAAGCCAATTCTCTGATCTTGCTCTTATTCCTGTCAATCGGTTCCCTTACATTAAAATCATCATCATCATGAATGTACCATTGAACATTTCAGGCTTTGCCCTACTTAGTGGTTTAAACAGTGAGGGGAGGGAGGGGGATGGGGGGAGGGGGGGGGGGGGGGGTGCAGAGAACTAGGGGGAGGAAGGGTGGGAACTGCAAGAGAAAATGACATTTTTAAGATGGCACTATCTTTGATATAATATTAATACACCAAACAAACAAACCTTGTTTCTACTTGTTACATCTCCAAGATAAACAACCACATTCATTTCTTCGCCCCACAAACCAAATTCTCTCTGCCAAGCAGCCATTGTTGACAGTGGCACAACCAACAAATAAGGTCCATACAGAGATTGAACATTACATAAATACGACAGAAAGGAAATAACTTGGATTGTTTTCCCAAGTCCCATTTCGTCTGCGAGAATAACTGAGTGTCCCCTGCACCAAGAATTAACAAGCCAATTCATCCCATCCAACTGATAGTCTCTCAGTTTGAGTTCCGTGCCACCAATAAAAGATGGCTGTTTTTTAATAGGAACAAACTTTGGCCGTTGCCGATGAACCTTTGCACTCCTTGATGGAATTTTTTCAGATCGTTGTCGATTGAGATAGGCATCAATTTTTTCCTGATGAAATCTTGAGACAAGTCCTCCATCTTCCCATGTACTCTCTCCATAAGGTAAGCCCTGCCACTTACATAAGTAATCCACTTGGTTCACAATGTTGCCATCCAAGTCCAGATTTTTAACCATGGTATGAGCTGTGAGAGAATAAAAACATGGCATATCATTCACTCCCACTAAGGTATACTTCAACTGCATGAGGAAGAAATTTAAGATCATCAAAATTTTTCATTACTTTCGCAAAACCTGCATCCAAAATATCAAACAAAGGTAACAAATTAGGGAATAGCTACATGACTGTATAAATTGAAGGGCCGAGAGCATGTCCAGCCTATATGACTTTTTAGGCCTTTTTTTTATTTTTTCTTGCTCAGATTTGTCCAATTTTGGCATGTGAACTAGAAATTAGTTGCAAAACATTGTTGCGAATATTTTTCCGTTGTTTTTTCCGTCGTTTTCGAGAAATACCGTAAGCAAAAAAAAAATCAATCAAAGGCTCCTATTGTAACGCAATATTGCGGTAAGCTTCTGTTTTCGCACTGACACGGTTCGATATTTTTTTAAAATTAAACGTAAGGAATTTTGACGAACGCAAGAAAAGTAAATCACTTTCATAATGTCCAGTTCGAAGAAAAAAAAAATAAATAAAATAAATGATGCTGAGCGTGATTCGAACCCGGAGCTGTCCGAGCGCAAATCCTCGACCAAACCACTAGACCACCGACGAACACATGCTCACTTCAGGCTAAGTTTTATTATTTAAAGGTCGATACGCATCAAAACGCGTATCTCGATTTCAAAATCCTTTTAGATCGAATTTAATGTTGCATTAAAGACTCCAAATGCGAAACGTCTTCCCGCCGGCCAGCAACAACTCACTTCGAGCTGCCCAAAGCTGTATTTCAAGTGCCCGACCACGCACAGCAGACCCATCTACCACTGTCGCAAAGCATGTCGGGAAATCCTACAACAAAACCGAAATGGAGTTCCCGCCCGAAAGTTATTGCAAAATACTACAAGTCTCAAAGCACTTCGGATATCGGGCATTTCAACCACGGCACGGGATGGGAAATGGCCCACAACTCTCAACGCTGCCCCTTTTCTGATCCGAAGTGATTCCAGACTTTCCCGCCGGCTCGTCTTCCCGACCAAGGTCCGTTTTTCACCTCGAGCGCTAAATGGCGCTTCAGACACAAGGAAGGACAAGAAACACGACTCGTTTCTTTGAGAAGTGCTAGAGACTCAAGGATTTCCGGACTTAATGATGTCTTTCAATCACCGGACGGGCCTCATACACGTTGGCTTACACACACGCTACAGAGGCGATGTGTTGCCGTAGTGAGCTCACGATAGATAAGCGAGCCAGGCGTGCGTAAATAACGGTATTTTCGTTTAGTTGTTGGCACTGGTCAGAAGTATTGCAGTCGCGTATTCTCACGGCCAAACTGCTTTCAAATGGCTTCGAAATTGCGCTCTGAATGTACCGTCAAAGCACTGGAGGGCCAGAACTCTGCTTTTTTCAGGTGAAATTGGTCAAATTCCTTGGGGTTAGTGCAAATTCCACAAGGGCTTGTGATATCATTCGTTGTACGATAAAATGAGGCTATTCTGAGCTATTCTGAGCGAGAAAAAATAAAAAAAAAGGCCTAAAAAGTCATATAGGCTGGACATGCTCTCGGCCCTTCAATTATTAGCTTACATGTATATCAATCTAAAAATTACCATTAGCTGGCACCACAGTGAGACAGTAAATAAGTTTGGTTTCACTGTCATCTTCATCTTCAATAATACAGAAAAGGGAGCGAATGTGACAAAATGGTCTAGAACTTTGAATCATTCTTTTTGTTCATTTGACGTAACTTATCAAACACGATCAAGAAGAGTGTCATCAGTATTTCCAAACATCGAGAAGTGGAAACTTGAAAAAAAAATGAGGTGCAGCCAGATTTTTTAAACCAACTTCTCAAACTCGTTAATAATTCATGACCAAAATACAAAGGAAATTAATGTTTAATGAGTGTTTGGAAATCAGTTGAAACACTCCTTATTTTTGCATCCTTAATTTCTCCTTCTAAAATCATTTTGTTTGAGAAGTAATATCAAACATTCGTCACAGTGTTTCAACAGATTTCCAAACACCTTGAAGTGGGTTAAAAAGAACTTGGCTGCACCTCATTTTTCAACCCACTTCGTGGTGTTTGGAAATCTGATGAAACACTGTGTCTCATGCCTAAAATCATTAGGAATAAAATCAAGAGTGGATTTCCAAACCACCATCACACTTATTATTTTAATGAGTTTGAGAAGTTTGGTGATTAATATGATGCCTATTCAAAAATTATCCTCTAAAATATATCACATACTGCAATATTTACCTATAATCCTCTCAACATCTTTGTATTCATCAAAGAGATCATAGTTCATTTGTAACTGAACATTAAAATATTCAATATCTTCTGGAAGAGCAAACTTTTTCCTGGCAAAAATAAAACACAAAATCTTGAAGCAGTTCATACCAAAAATTTATTTATGAGACAACACAATGGAAACATGTTTTCTACTAACATTAAATCTATGACAGCTTTCAAGCAAGAAAACAAGCTTACCATGTTGCTATATCTTCCTCCCGTTTCATAAAATTGTTCAGCTTTTTCATTCCCTTAACATTTTGTTCAGTGAGACTCTTTTCCGTTTCCCAAGTGTTGTGCAGATGCGACCATCCCTTCCACTTGATCAGGAGTTGTACTTCACTTGGTTCACCAGGCAGAGGCTCGCCACGCTTCATCATTTCCTCATAATCTGGTGCGTAGATTGTAGTAATGGCTCCTATCTCCCCTGGTCGACCTATGCGACTGTACAATACTTTTTCAATGCACTCTCTGTCATCTTCCACATACTCTCCGGTGGCGTCATTACTTTGTTCAATGAGCTCATCAGAGTCTGTTGCATCTTCACTCTCTTCTTTGTAGCTGTGTTAAGATTAAAAAGACATTCGCATACTCTGTAGATTGCATGTCCGGTATAAAACTTGGCACCCAAGAGATCCATAATATTGCTATTTAAGGGACACTGACACAAGGGCGCATGTGTGTGCCAGTGTCTTAAACCGTGACTTGAAAGTTCAGCTTAAATTTTTCAAGTCAAAGTTTCAATTTCAAAATGGCATCGACTACATGTAGTGGCAGTCATGGTGGAAAACAAATAAATTCGAGATGGATATTTAAAGTGAGCCTGTCTGCGCATGCCGTGAAAGTGTTCCTTTTTAAAGTCTTTATAATTATTATTAGTCCAATTAGTGGTTAAGTATAACTATTAACTAAGATTAAAGAATGCTGATGAGAATTTTGGAAACAAGGGAATACCAGAATGGCAAAAAGCTTTACTATATATGCCTCAGATCAAATTGGCTAAAAAACTCATACATGCATTAGTGGTGGTACTGTAGAATAACCCACCCTAGCTCTAGCTCCCACTCCCCTCTCAACTACCCCAGGGAATATCTAGCTCCCCTCCCCCCTCACCTACCCCAGGGGGTATCTAGCTCCCACTCCCCCCTTACCTACCCCAGGGGGTAGTTATCACTTTTGAGTCTGTAGACAAAATCCATCAGTGGGGGTGACCAATCATATCAAAGCTAATGAACACTTTCATATGATGCTGTTTATCATGCTGTACAAGGTGATAACAAAAATTTTGTAAGGCTTTGCTAGCCTGTACTTTCCAAAGAATTAAAAACATTACTCGTCTACCTTGAAATGTTAACTGCAGCCCTTCTAACAGAGTTCCTGCTGTTTTCATCGTCATCGTCATAATCATCGTCATCATCATCATCATCATCAGATTCCTCACTTTCTAACTTCTTTACCCTGCTGGGTGGTTTCTGTGGTGATGGGACCAAGGTTTTCTTGTAAGAGACAGGATCTTTTGGTTTTGGCACAACTGGTGGTACCCTTGCATTTGGGCGTGGCACTGGTCTGGGCCTGTTCCGTACCTCATGTTCTGGGGTGTAATTATCACTACTGTCACTTTCACTACCTTTGCCGTCCACTGCTGACCAATCTTCACTGGAGAAAAAAGATTCCGTTCCCAAAAAGTTAGGAAGCTGATCACAAATTCTCATAATTACATGTATGTGTTGTAGTTTAAAATGATCTCAGGTTAAAATGATTTAAAACTAGTTTGATTTGTACTTTTCTTTGTCTAAAAATTATGTCAATTAATCTGGAACAAAATAAAATAAAAGATAAACTAGTTTGAAATCATTTTGACCTAAGATTCATTTTGAACTACAACATATGCATTAGAATAAAATTATAGTTCCTCAAACAAACACCAGGGACATTTTTTTCAAATTTCATATTTTGCCTTTTCGTGTTTGACGAAAGTTGATCACTACTAGTGAACATAAAAAAATATATATATAATCTGGCTTTATGCACTATTTCTAACCTCTTTTCATTGGTGAGGGGTCGGCACAGGGTAATTCAATGGCTTTTTTGAGATGGTGGAAAATGATATGTAGAAATTTGGAAAAAAAATAATAACATGATATTTTACATTAAGTAAAGTAATATTTTACATTATAATTTTTTTATAATTTACAACAAAAAATTAAATAAAAATGTACAGGAAGTAGGAGCAGAAGATACAGTCCTGACTCAGAAATTTCAGACCCTTTATCCCTCTCCTGTTGCTACAATAATTATTTTCACATGTTGTTTGCTCTTATAAACAAGTGAGTGGTCAAAGCTTTAACCTTGTTGATGAAATCCTCCTGGCTTGTCTTCCTAAGATTTTCTTTTTCTTTTTCCTTTGCATTCCACCATGTTTCTCTCCATCTTCACTATCTGATCCCTTAATATCAAAAGTGATACGACTCATCAGGGAATTGTTGTTTATACATGTATAAATAATAAATAGTACATTTTCTAGATAGCTGCCTTAATTTTACCATTGACCTCACTAACATTCTTAGTTACTGACTTGGAATGTTGATAAACGAGGAACAATATATTATCATAACTCTTAAAATAGTCTCAAGAGCTTACACACTGAAACTAACAGCCTGCATGCAGACATAACTGTCTCTTTTCTGACAAAGGAAGGAAATGCATGCAGGATATTCCTTGTGTTTAGCAATAGCAGATGTCTGTTTTCTGGCAAGCTAAGATCCCAGGGCATCTCTTTTTTAATAAGGTAGGAAATAGGTAATGTCTACAAAGCAAGTTCCATTGTGTGGTAACCCCATGCATGGCCGTTGACAAAACCTGGATCGCGGTTTTGTTGACACCTGTAACCCCATGGTGCAAAATAAATTTAAACTGATAAAACAGATGTAAAAACCACATAATATAAATTGCATTTAGCTGACTTTACACGTAATAGCTAGTACTACAAGTACAACTCAATAATGAGCATACCTCTTGTATGACATTAAATCTTTCTGGTTCTTTTCTTGATCTTCCTGACCTTCTGACACCATATGTTTCTGGATCTTCTTCCCAAAACTACTTGAAGAAAACATTCAGCACATGAAGTTGCACATAACTACTACATGTATATCTTTAGAAAACAATTTAATTTCACAAGGTATGATAATGATCACAGGCAGGATCTAGAAAGGTGAAGTGAAAAGGGTCGAGATACAAGCAAGAGTGAGTCCCAGGGGGGATACTCGAAATTTACATGACAGGGGGGTCCGACGTATTTTTTTGGGTCTAAAATTTCGACCCTCGGTATTTTTTTGGGTCAAGAAATCCGGCGGGTATTTTTTGGGTCTTTTTTTGGGTTTCAAATCTCAGAGCGATGTTTTTGTTGCGATGCTAGGTATTTTTTTGGGTATAAAATTTCGATGCTAGGTATTTTTTGGGGTGTAAATTTCAAGCTCGAGTATTTTTTTGGGTTCAAAAAATGAGGCTCCGTCGGACCCCCCCCGTCATGTAAATTTCGAGTATCCCCCTGGGGAGTGAGTGGGAGCACATGCAGAGTTTTTGGTGTTAGAAAACCTCCTTTCCCTCTCCCATGCATCCATCTTTAGTACCTACCACACTGGATAATCTGAGTGGCGATGAGTTACATGTAAGGGAGAGAAAATGTGGAGCGAGGATATAACATGATGATTTTGACCAGGACTTACAAATACACACTATAAGAAAGTGGGTATGCAATGACTTCATTTTCTGACAGAATTTGCAGTTTCAGATAAACTTGAGGCCCTTGCAAAATTATTTATTTACAAGGACAACTATTAACAACCATTTACAATAAATGAAAAATTTCAAAACATGTCATAGTTCATATGATTTCCTGGGTGGTTGCTTAATTGGGAGAGGTTCAACTGTACATACCCTCTCATCAAATTTTTTCTTCTGCGTTGGTGTAGTTGGATTGTTGTTGACGGGGTGCTGTAAGTATCCTGGGGGTAAAGTCATCTGCATGGCTGGAGCTGGGTAATAATGCGACAATGGAGGTGGCTGTTGTCTCTGTATGTGATGAGACGGATGACCATTGCCATTGTCGTCAGACTCAGAATCTGACTGACTGCTGCCAGAGTCGTTAGAACCAGACTCGCTGTCCTGTCTATCAAACACAACATTCCCAAGAATGCATCGAGGGTTAAAAAGCATTCTTTAGTGCAGATACCACGCAGCTCTTAACCACCTCTAATTTCACTGGACCTGGGTATCACACAGCAGTACTGTTTTCAGAGCTAGGGTCCATTTTTGTGTTGTTTATTCTATTGTTTTCTCAGCAAATTAGGGAAGACCTTGCAGTAAGAGCTGCGTACTGCACCCTTTAGTGTGGCACCTAACCCCAGGGGAGAGGGGGGTACTAAGGTTTAGAAGTGACAAGCACGAGTGAATGGAGCCATAATTTGAATAATACTCTAAATTTTAATCTTTTGCACCTTCCTGTCACTTGAACTTATCCCATCCCCCCCTCCCCCTTGTGGTAGTACCAATATAAATCTCTCCTATGTACATGATGAGTAGTGGATCTGAATGGAATTTGGGAGTGAAAATGTGTATGATTAATATTTCTCTTCATTATTGTTCATTAATGATCTTGTGCAAGGGCTTGTTCTCCCGGGTTGGTTCTTCCATATAAAATTGACAGGGATGATTGTTGGAAATTTTGAAAGCCACCCTAAAAGGTACCAGAAACCTGTTTTTTGCAAGTGTGGCTCAAATTAATTTTTACTCCTAAGGTTCCAAAAAAAGTTGTTTATGTGGTATATTTTATCTCTTACAGCCATGTGCCGTCACGCGCGAACAGTATTTTTGAAAATTTGAATGGAGTTTTCAAGTTTACACGTCCGTTAAATAAATTCATTCTGAGATTCGGAATTCCCATGAGAATTTTACTGCATTTTCGGAAACAAAGAGCAATAAAAGATCATTTTATTTGAAATGTTACATATTCGAACAATATTAGGTTTTTTATGCGAAGTAATTTTCCATTAACTCGTGACTTTCAAAGTGTTTTTCAGAGAGATCTTCAAGGTTTCATTCAAATCTCGGATGTTACAAAGAAATATTCAAATGTTCATTTCAGTCTTGTGGATTACTGGTCATGCATGACGGAGCATGGCTGTAAAAATATCAGCATAACTCTGACATTGGTCATTTTTTATTCAAACACTCTTAGTACGGTGTAGTACCAAACCACAAATTTTACCCCTCAACGATCACCCTGGTCACTTTTATTGTGGGAGACACAGTTTTTTTTTTTCTGGGAGTAAAGTGAGGGGAGGGAGAAGGGTATTTTGAAGGCCTTTTACTTTCTCTGGAAACATTCTAGCTTGGGAGGCCACACAAAGTTTTGCTGCAATTACCGATTCTCCAATAATTACTGATTTTTGCCTTTTCAAACAGAAAAAAGGACTATTAACACAGTAGAACCCTGTTGATATGACCACTGAAGGGTGACTTTAACAGGTAGTCAAAAATTCAATTCATAATAGGGTAAAATCAACTAATGGCACAAATCTCTTGCCAAAAAATGCTGTAAATTGAACCATTCAAATAAGAAAGGGACTATCACTTAACATATTGTTTCGTTGTTTGTCAAATTTTATTAGCCTTTGTAAATAATTATAATCCATGATTATGAATATCAAGTGGTCATATTAACAGGTAAATTTGTAAAGAAAATAAATTTGTAAAGAAAATAACGGGTGGAGAATCCAAAAGGTGGTCACATTAACTGGATGGTTGGGTTGACAGGGCTTTCACATAAAAAAAAAATGACTGAACCTTTGTTCAGGCGGAAATACCGGTAAGTGGCTGTATACATATGATGCAGTCATATGGCATGTAGCCTGCATGGCAGGCATAAACGGGGAGGAGAGGGTGCAAAAAGGGAAGAAAAGCCTGCTATATTAGAACTGGGTGATTCGCATTATGCCCACCGATTTCGAATTATGTCAACGGTCAATACGTTCACCAATCAGAAACTGGTGCACTACCCAGTGCAAATAATTAATTTTGCACTACCCAGTGCAAATAATTAATTACCCAATTGGAATTTTGCAGCCGCCAGTGTCCACAGAAATGAACAAAAGGGGATCTTTATTGCAGGCGTCCTTTCCTTCTCTGCCCAGTTCCCCTCTACCCGACGCCTGCTACACAGGCCATTTGGCAGGGTTCCACTGCATTGTCCTTCAGCAATTGCTAAAAGCTTATACAATAAGATAAGACTATAAAATTATGTACACTTTTTACAAAATCCGGTATATATATTTTTACAAAATCTTGGTTTTGTGATGGAAACTCTTTTTTGCTCGACTCATGGCCATGAAAATGGATGGTTTGATTACACAGATGCAACGTGAAAGTTCTGTAACTGATCTGATGTACCGGTTGGATTTTAAAAACAAAAACAAAAAACTTGAAAGCAGAGGCAAATGTCAGTGCCAATATTATCGACATGTACTATAGTAAGTTGAAAAGAACACAGTAAGTGCAAGGCATTGTGAAAAGACCAAAAGAAACTATACATGGGAAACAACGAAGGGAGAACTTTTTTGTTACATGTATGTGCTTTTCCTGGACATATCACAACCCCAGTCAGTGATTTGAACATTTTTTTCCACAGAGACTTTAATGATAGTGTTATTTCCATATGTATAGGTTTTCTTGTACTTTGCAATTTTATGTAAGGAGTGAGATCAGATTTTCTTAACCTTTCCAAAACAATTTGGGATTAAAAAGGTTTGATTTATTACCAATTACAGACATAAAAAACTGTAACAAAAAAACTGTAACAAAAAAACCAATCTGAAAATCAATTTTTCACCAACAAAACTGAAAACGCTGATACTAACTTAAGGTAATTACACTGAAAATTATAGAACTTACAATTGATTCTTGTTCAAACTTTGCCTATGAGATATTCATTATATGAGAAGTTCAATTTTAAAATAAAAAAAGGGGTGCCTCTATTGGTTAAGGAGCTGTCAGAAAACGAATATGCACTATTTTGGCATTTTAGCAGACAGAGTGTTGTTATAGAAGTGCATTGTCATTATTTGAAAACTCCTCAACTCAAAAACTCAAAGACATTGTATACATTGCATTGGACATGTCCATTGACTTGACTTTCAATAAATTATTGAAAGTCAAGTCAATAATTTTAATATTATTGAAAATTGAATCTCATTGTTTATTGAACTGGAGTGTTCCAACGCCACCCTCCCATATTAAGGATGTTTGTGCTGTTTATGTGCATCCTTATTGTGCATGCAACCCCTTCGACATCATGCATGAGCGCATGCAAAGGAAGAAATCTCAACACACAAATGGATGGTAGCTGTTGCATTAACTTTGCTTAGACCTAACTCGCTTGGATGGTCGGTGACCCCTTCCTTTTTTTTGGATAGATAATTTTCTTTACTAATTCTCGACATAGAGCAGTTTTCAATTGACTGTCGAAAGTAATTACACAATTGCTTTGGTTTTGCATTGCTACGCTTTGTGATTGGCTAAAAAATCTCGCGCCACTTTCTCGACCAATCAGAAGTAAAACCAAAACCAATCGTGACTTGCTGGCACGCGTTTTCCCGCGCTTGGCGCCGGCGACATGTAATTGCTTCGAGCTCTGATTGGTTCATTGGATTGTTTACGACTGCTGTGATTGGTCAGAGTAATTACTTTGGTTTTGGTTTTACGACACTCAATTGAAAACTGCTCTATTATGAACAAATGAACAAACAATCAACGTATGAAGTTTAAAATATTCCCATTTTTCAAACCATGCGACATTGAATCGCACCAACTTGTGGCTGTCAGGGTTTCAAATGCTGTTGTTTAAAGTGCTCCTAAACCCTAATTTTTTTTCTTTTAATCAACTCAATGTACGTTGAAAAGTCGAATAGTGAAATATTTCTTGTTTTTAACGTTGCGTTAGTGAGTTATAGAGATTTGAATTTACAAAATGCTAATTAGATGATGTCAAATGCAGACTTTACTATTATTTCTACTTCAATTTACAATACGCAGTTCACAGCTTAAGGATAATAAATTTAAGAAATACTAATAAAAACTGTTTATAGTCAATTGATTTGTAAAAAAAATATTACTTGGAGGTGGAAACAAGTAGTTGTATAATAAACGAGTCTGCATTTGACAACATCTAATTAGCATTTAGTAAATTCAAATCTCTATAACTCACTAATGCGACGTTAAAAACAAGAAATATTTCACTATTTGACTTTTCAACGTACATTGAGTTGATTAAAAGAAAAAACAATTGGGGTTTAGATGCACTTAGTAATGATCCGCATAAGAAGGATGGCGCTGAACAGCAATGCACAATGGAATGTCAACTTTTTTCATTGTTACAACTAGTGATCTCATTGGCCTAGACTCAAAAACTGCTAAAATGTTAAGGTTCAAGGTGCATTTTGTCTAATTTTTTTTAAGGTTTCAAGTAATTTGAGACCCAATCGCACATCATGCAAGTTTTAAAAGATATTGTATTTGGGGAACTTCATCAAAGAAGCAAAATTATTAGCTATTATCTTCTGCTATTCTGATTGGTTAAGCATGAACATTTCCTAAAATTTATTTGACGCAAATGGATTTTCTTTATAATTATCATAATGAAATATAAATATGAACAATCAGCTCCTCCTCTATTCTTGAAACCAAAGATATTCTATGTGGGAAAAAGCCAATGCCGCAGAACAATGAAGTTTACTATAGTTCTTATGTGGAGCATTACTTAAAGATCAGGTTTACTTTAATACCAGTTGAATTAATTTGCTTAATAGATCTAGACCCACTCATACAGAATTTGGCATAGAAAGTTCCATTCAAGAGATGCATTTGCAATATTTTTAGACTAACAGACATTGGGGCCATATAGAGTAAGGAAGACCGATTTTTCAAAATAATGTGGCCTTTCAGATATCTTATCTCCGAAACAAATTCAGTGACCCTCCAATTATTTTGCTTTTCTGGCATGAGTAACTTATTATCTTGTAGCTGCAACAAAAGTTTCATAAAAAAATTAGTGTCAAAAGATTTTTGTGTGAGCGTCCTTAAAACCGTTGGATGAAATATCACTGCAGGAACAGGAAATGGGATTCATATTATAGCAATATTATCACATTTTCTGTGATATGGGCTGTTTTATTTCCAATATTAACAGGAGTTATTGTGTTAAAAAGCCCCCCCAGGAAACAGAAAGTGAGTTTGTACATGCAACATGGAGGGCACCTCTGCAATGCAACAAAGTATCATGCTAGGAAACATTCATTGGCAGTTTTACAGCGAAACACTTGACTCGGATGGGGATGATCACGATGATGACATTTTACAACCTATTTGGATTTATCAGCTTGCTGCTGGTATATTTTTGTTTGTCCCAGGCCAACTGAAGACAATTTCTACTGAATAGACAGTTTCAACATGTCCAATGAAACATTTTTTTAAATATCTTTTTGCTCACTCCTTTTACCAAATCAACTTAGCTTCCTAGCTTTCATAAACCCCTTCCACAAAAATCCTCAAAAAGAAATACAATGTAACAGACTGAGCAAAATTAATAGAGTATTTGGTCTGTTTCCATGCAAAGCTAAGACTGCTACACAACGGTAAGTAGTTTACATCTCGAATGGAGCCAAATACACATGTGAAACCAAATAGAAAGCTGATTACTGCTCAATGCATACTTAGAATTGAAAAAAAGAAAGGTACCTAAGCTTAAGATTTCACAAGCCAAAAAGCTGACAACTATTGTAACTTAAACCAGCAACTGAGAGAGTATTACATACACGTATGGTCCTGGATGGGATGCTTGTCCAATGCAGGGTAACATACAAAGCTTTACTGTTTAGCCCAGATTTATTCATTCATTTCTGTAACATTTTGAGATATAACTAGGAGTCCATGAATCATTCACAATTAAAAAATCATTGAAGCCTATCTGATTTTTATTGAAGTTACATGTATGTAAAACAGTCCTTCCTTTCATTTAAGAATAAATAATATCACTGTCAAATAATTCTGTCTATAGGGATTTCATTCTGTTTTAACGGTTGTTCAAACTGAAGTCTGTTGTGCTCTGCTGGGAATATAAACTAAAACTTGAAAAATATCTCAGTTTAACTTTGGAAACGTGTAAATTGTCATTCAGGATTTATTTTACCATAATTTTTCACAGCAACTGAATGGTATAAGCTTAACCCTTTCACTCCCAGAGTCAATTATGGAGACCTGTAGTGAAGTTCTAACTTTTTAGTCTGTGGATAAAATCCTATGGTGTGACCATTCAAATGAAACCTCTTCAGCAGTACTCTTGCATGGTACTATTTGTTTTCCAATATTGTACAAAATGGAATTTGGAATTTCTCTTGAATTTTGATATTTGGCACTCTTGGGAGTGAAAGGGTTAAAAGCATAAAACAAATTTTGTACCACATCGTCATTTGTAAGCTAGGAACATGTTTGTCAGCCAAAAACCTTTAAATATTTATCCAACCATAATACTGTAGAATAAAATATTCAATGTTTGTCAGCTTATTTTGATCGCAAAACAAGAAACACCTAAACTCTCTGCAAAGTTCCTTAAAAAAAAAACCTGTAAAATCTAGTATAATTCGCCATTCGGAAGAGAATAGACATGACAAAAATCAGGAGTTCCTTCTTTGATCTCCGTCAGAGAACTGATAAATTATTTGATTTCAAGCACAAATATGGTGGTCCAATTTTTCACAAGCTTCGCCATACAAACATAAACCAAGGCAGGAAAGTTTCAATTTATTTACAGATAGCAACTCTGAAATATTTTATGATTTATATAAGAAAATAGAGATCTTGAGACATCCCCCTTTCCTACGAAGTCACAGGGAATCACCCACAAGAAACGAACATCGAACTGCAACCAACAACACAACGAAATAAAGATGTCGATCTCAAAATTACAGCCATTCTTTGTTGAAATATTCCATTGCAAAAACACAAGCTTAAAAGTAATGCGAGAAAGAATGAAATAATCTCTAAGAACGAGTTCAGTTTTACAACAAACATGATATGTGGTAGAGAAACGATCAACTATGGTTACCTGTGCTTGTTTTCCTGAGAAGGAAGCCATCGAACAAAACGACGAAGAGATAAAAAAATCAACACAAGCTGATGCAAATAGGGCGCTGTCTCCAACATGTATTTTAAGCGAAAAATTTCACGAAAACTCTCAATATTTCAATTATCACCGAGGAAAGCACACAAAAGGAAAGAGAAAGAGAAGCGAGTGGATTTGATAGGTGAGGGAAAAGTTCCAGAAGAGAAAAGGCCTTTTAAAAAAATATATCGCCAAAAGTATTTCACAGCGCGACACGTAAACACTTCCAAAAGAAAAGAAATAAAAAAGCGTGTCTGTTCGTTTCAAACGAGACCAAATTAATCGCTTCTTATTTTATTCTTTGACATGTTATGACTGTTCTTTCCTTCTAGACAAACCGATATTAATCAGTTCAGTTACAGAACCTTCGTACGGAAAACCATGAACGTTGCATGTTTCGATCGTGAAGACAAAGAAAATATGGCGACAGTGTAATGGGAGATAATTTGCAAGAGGAATTTACCTCGCTAAGTGTTGTTGATCTGGGAAGGAAAAGCCCGTAGATCCATGAAGGCTCCCGATATGGCCAAGAGAAATGGCTGAAGGTGCAAAATGGTTCGTAAAATGCTCTCCAAACATCACCGATCCCCTTCCTTCGTCTACACTTGAAAGGATATCGACCTCTTCGTCGCTATCTGAATCATTATCCGCCATTTAGGTTGCTGTGGAAGACGCGAAGCAAGTCGTTGTCCAGTAAACTCCACTCAACACCCTCTCTTATTCAAAGGCTGTGCCCATGTTTCAAAAGGGGTACTAAAGGGGGTTAAACTCTAAACGAAGGAGAAAACCTTCGAAATTTGTACAAAATGAAAATCAGGGCGTATTTGAAAAGAGACGAGCAACAAATCTTTCATGTCTACAACACGTGTTACAACGTGAAACAAACTGCGGTCGAAGGAGGCCAAAACTGTTCAAAATGGGGGGTAAAGGAGTCCGGGAATACCCGTACAACGCCTCCGATCGTCGAAGGAGCGAAAATTCAATGTTTTCAATCTTCCGGGAAGAAAGCTAAAACTAGAAGCGACAACAGATGTTTCCCTCGCCACACCGCGTGATCCACGAACAATGGATACAACAGAACGACATCAGCGAGATAAAAATCGAATTTACCTTCGAAAATGTCGACGAAAAAGGCTCGAAGAAGAAGAAAAATATGGCTACCGAGTCCCAGAAACGAAGGACTATCGAAAAGGTACGACAAAAATAGGGCAAATCCAGGCGACTTACGACCCCTTGTACGACACCAAGACTCGACTTAAACAACACAAAAATTTGATAGAGTAAAACATTTATGTAAAAACGTGATCAACAGCACAAAAATAACAATTTATCAAGAGCAAAACGCTTACTTTGTTCCCTCTCTGACTCCATGTTGGTAAACGCGCCGCTCCCTGCTCGCTCCTCGTCTTTGTCTGGTGACGCAATGCCCTCTGGGCTGCCATTGAATTGCGCATGTCTTGCTGGTGTTATTTGTTCTCTCAGCCAATCACGTGTAGTTATTTTACTTTTGTTCCCATTTTCATCTCCTTCAAGCTGCCATTTACATAACATAACATAACATATTTTATTTAAATATGTATATTCAGAATTATTTTCTCAATATAGTAAAAAGTAGGTATATTCCAAGCAAATGTTGACATAGTTAAAGGAACCGTTATTTTCAGATGACTTTTGTGCAAAACGATTCGTCGCAAGATCGTTCAGAATCACAGGGACTGATCCAATGAAGAAACAATGAAATTGCATAATTGAAAATTAGCTGTAATACTGATCTATTCAAGAGAAAACTATCTGGAATAGAAATAAATTATTATTATTATTCCTTAGCCGAAAATTGTTCTACAAGAAAATTTTAAGGAATAGAATCTTATTTGTGAACTGCTACCTTTAACCAAAGTTTAGTTGGTCGCGTCGAGCTTTTGGCTTTTGTACTTGAAAAAAAGAGGATTTTCTAATAGAAATGGGCTCCTGGTCCTACCGAAAACGCAAGGTGTTTATTTTTCCACGTTAAGGAAACCGCATGTTTCTCTTATCTAGCCTGAATAACCGACGCAAAATTAAAAGGAATGGGTGAGGGTAGGGGTCTCAGTTCAATGTATATCTAAATATCTAGAGAAGATCTTTTATCGAAACCATTCGCTGTTTAGGTCGGTTGCTAATCAGTCTTTTCGCACGCCGGTAAATAGGTCGAAAAACTAACCTCTGCTTGTAGGGCAGCATAAAAATGGACACTTGAAGTTTCTTCTTTTTTGACACCTCTGTCCTTTCAACAGTGTGAATCAAAATAACATGATTAACTAAAACAATCAAGGTGTCCCTCAAGAGTAAAGTTTCACTCATGGCTGCTAATACATATAGGCTCACTTTATTTATTTTCGATTTGAGTCTTCGCTCAATAATGAGCATTAATTAACTAACTCTCGCTAACTGTCCAACTAAGTACCAGCATAGAAACTGATAAAAAGTGGAGATTGTTTCCTTGCTACTTTTGTGTGTTCTCAAAGAGTTTGACCTCAACCCTCGTCCTGTCTCCTAGTTTTGTGGGTTCATGTCTAAATAATGAATGATTAAAATTATTTACAAACCGAAAAAGTTTCTAAAACATCTTCTTATCAAAACAAATACTGCAAATTGCTTGCTAATTAAATCTTAAAATATTCCAAACATGCTGATGAAAAATAGCAAAATTGTTTTCTGAAACTCCTTCATAACACGGCAGACACCCGCAGAAGTACGGCTATCTTAATGCGCAAAGCACTACAAAGGAATCATTCGGATCTAGAATTAATATCCAGCGGATTTATCAGCTAATCATGGTTGTTTCTCTGGGTTGCCGGCTGAAGGACCGTTTACTGAACTAAATGGCGAGGAGCAAGCCGAGCGCAGACTACGAGTTTCAAGTGCAAATGAAACAACCTACCAAGGAGCCTGTCCGCACCCTAAGACACTTATTTTGTTACTTTTAGAGCACTAGTAAGAGAGGAATTGTAAACAAAACTGGACCATTTTGTTTGTGTTGCCAGGGCTCAGGGTAAAGTAACTCTAAAAATGGTGACATCGCTGAACCGGCGTCAGCAAAGTTTCCTGCAGGATATATAGGTCTAAATCACAAGTTTTTGGCGATATTGATATTTAACAAACGGAGACTTAAGGGCTCCAAAGTTTTCGGTAATATGAGGCAAAGCTGATTAAACCGGATCATTTACTCAGACGCGTTGACTACAAGTATTCCAAGCCGGTCAGAAGATCCTATTAAAAGCGGAATTAATGGACCACGTTGTTGCGTGTGCGACTTGAAGCGGGTGAATTTTCCGCGCGACCGCAAAATGGTAGCAAACAAGTTACGATAATTAATAATGATAATAATAACCGACGCAATAATTGCCTAACTAGACTTCAATAGAAACCATTAGTATTTAATTTTGTCTGCGATGAGAATATTCAAAAGCAATTAAAAATACATTAAGCTTTGGTCAAGTAGAGCCGATAATAAGCGATTAAAGTAAGCGCGTGCCATTCAAATGAAAAACACAATTTTTAGTCCTGTTCAGTAGTCACGTCTTTGTTTAAGAGAATTTCAAAAAGTGACAATTTTGTCATTTATTCTGAAAAATAGTTGTTAGAATTTTCTAGTCATGATTTAGTTAAATTTCAGAAGTGCTTTAAAATTAAACAATTTCCTTCAAACTTCCAAACAATTCAGAAAACGCTTTTGATCAACGGCTTTTCGGGGATAATCGCACCACAAGCTTTAACAGCTTTATTGATATTACACCACTTTTTACCGCAGTTTGAATATGACAAAATGCTATGAAAGAAATGTGGGAAATATTTGCATGTCTTTCAGAGTTGAATTCCCGAGAGTGCCAAATATTCAAGAAAAATCCTAAATTTCTTTTTATAAAATATTATAAAACGAATGGTACCATGCAAAAGTACTTCCAAAGAGGTTTCATTTGAATGGTTACACTATTTGAATGGTTAAACTACGCGACATGTCTCCAGTAATTGACTCTGACAGTGAAAGGGTTAACCACAGCCTTATTAATTTGCGTCAAGAACAGTGTTCAATTCAGAGAATGTTTTTCCCATTAAATTACTATCCATTTTAAAATTATCTCTCGGTGTCACAATTATGCTGTAAATGAACTGAGATGGTATTTTTCTGGGCCGCATTCAAGCCAAAATACTTACATCATAATAGCTAGAAAAATAAAACTTCAGCTGTACTTTGCAGAGGATACTTATGAAAGGTACCAAGCAAGATTTATTGCTATTCCGGTTAAGGCCCTGTTCTCACGAACGTGTTTTCGTTTAAAACGGCATACATTTTGATTCCCTTTCGCCTATCGTCTGCACTAAAATGATCATGAGATCGAACATATGGCATTTTGAAAACGCGTTATTTCAGTGCGCGCGCCGTCAGTCGGGACAAGTTAGTGAAAACTGTTGTAGACGCTTGGAAGACACCGTTTTCAAGCGTTTTAGTCTGAGCTAAAAGTGATATCACGTGAAAACGTCAGGTAAAAACGATACGAAAACGCTTGTGCCGACGAAAATATTTTGCTGCGTTTTCGAAGAAACTAAAAAGAAAACGGGAACATTTGAAAACGCATTGGCGTTGACATTTCAAAATTGGTAGTAAAAAATTACTTTGCTAAATGTACAACGGCACGCGTGCCAACCAGTCTAATTTTATCATTAGTCAATTGATAGCACTGAACAACCCTTTTACGCCTAAAAGGGTAGACATTGTGAATTATTAATGTTACCACAACGATTTGTTTTCTCGCTTGCGCAGTCCTTTAAAGTTAACTGAAAGTGTGTTAACTTCCGAACTGTGGTTTCCGTAGCACGCGACTCTAGCAGAAAAATTAATTACTATTCTTCTTGGGTGACTCGTCGTACCCTCTCGGTTTTATCAATCGACCCACGTTGGTAAAGATAAAATCCGTATTTATGAGGCAAAATTTTTTATTAAGCGAAATTTCGAGAACGCGTACGCGAGCAGAACACGCGAAGGAGGGGAGGTGCCACCTCTCCCTTTCGCGCGTTCCCTTCTCGCGCGCGTCCTCGAAATTTCGCCCTATAAATGAACCAGTGCCTGCTACGCATGCTATCTTCTTCAGGATCCTGCAGACAAAACAAGATGAATTTCCTATTTCTGCCTAAGCTTGCATACTTAGTGTAACAGCATTACCTGAACTGGAAGTATCATTGGCTTTTCGGTCTGGTACAAACTCACTTAGTATTGATTTAATCTGTAGACTGTAGGGTACAGTATGAAAGAAATCGTCCTCGGCATATCACATGTATCAGTAATATGCTATAAGACCCTCTTCAAATGAAAATAAAGCCTGATCGCGAATAAACTAAGCAAGGATCAAGAATGTTGCAACAGCCTGTCATAAACAGTTTGTATAAGCTTTAACCAGCAATTTTATTTAGGAGCCGTGTCAAGACTGATGGAGAACAGCCCAGCTGTTTTATTTTCGTTTCTCTTCTCTGTTGACGGAACCCAGTAACTTTCGGAGTGTCAGACAGCGTTGGCCAAACCAGAGACGCAAGTTGAGGCAATTTTAAGAAATGCCGCCTTGCATAGTACACTTGCGTTGAGTTGCCAAACGGACTTGCAAGCTAAGTAGACGCAAGTTGAATGTTAGCAATTAGCGTTTCCAGATCCTCCTGGTTCTCTTAGTCGCCTAAGCACGAGAACCTTGTGCCCAGGCTCCCGCGGCTAAGAGGACCAGGCGGATCTGGGGACGAGAATGTTGAACGGGTATGTAAAGGTCGTCTTACCCGGCTCAGTTACATATTGAAGCTCTTGGGAGACACAAACGTGCACCGAACATGCTGCTTTGTGATCACCTGCTTTTTAGGCGAAAAAATGAATAATGATGTTAATGATGATATAACGTTCGTTTTTGTTTCCACTGATAGCGTAGCTCCTTCCTTCTTTATACAGTGAACTCTCTCTAAGGTGGACACTCTAGGGGCCAGCTCTAGCTGTCCACCTTAGAGTGGTGTCGCCTAAGTTACAGACGAACAAGTGAAATTCGGCCAGGACCAGCCAACCATTGATTTCCGCCTTAGAGATGAGGTGTCTGCATTACAGGTGTGTCTGATTTACAGGGGTGTCCGCCTTAAGGGAGTGTCCACCTTACAGGGGTGTCCGCCTTACACGGGTGTCCTCCTTACAGCGGTGTCGCCTTACAGGGGTGTTCTCCTTACAGGGGTGTCGCCTTACAGGGGAATCCGCCTAACAGTGGTGTCCGCCTTACAATGGGGTCCGTCTAACAGGGGTGTCCGTCTTACAGGGATGTCCTCCTTACAGAGGTGTCCACCTTTACAGGGGTGTCCGCCTTACAGGGGTGTCCACCTTACAAGGGCTTCCTCCTTACAGGGGTGTAGCCTTACAGGGGAATCCGCCTAACAGGGTGTCCATCTTACAGAGGTGGGTGTCTGCCTTACAGGGGTGTCCACCTGACAGGGGTGTCCACCTGACAGGGGTGTCCACCTGACAGGGGTGTCCGCCTTACAGGGGTGTCCTCTTTACAGGGGTGTCCGCCTTACAGGGGTATCCCCCTTACAAGGATGTCCACCTTACAGGGGTGTCTGCCTTACAGGAGTACTTTATTTCGGCTGGCCAAACCAGCCTTCTTCAGGTACAATGAAGTAAAATTTACATTGGTTTGTTTTATAAGTAGCTTTAAGTGACATGAGGTTTACGTTACAACAGAAATGCGTAGGGCTCCACCTAGAAAATAACACTGATGATAGACGGAAATAAAACATAAGCTGATAACGAAAAATATATAGAAAACAATGAAAGGAAACTAAATAATACGAAAATGAATAATTAGTATGTTTCTTCGCGAATGTACGTTGAGGCCATAAGGTACAAGTGTTCTGCCTTTTGAGATTAAAAAGGCTTCTTTGGCCTTACGTATTGAGTCTCGGTTAGAGATAATTTTTTCAATGGGGATTAGTTGCATGTCATCAGCAGTGTGATTAGGAGAGGAGAGAAAGTGTTCGGCGGCCTGTTCGTAGACTAAAGGTAGTGTAGTTAAAAAAAATACCGTGGGCTTAACCAGGCTGCATGCGGTCCCGCCATAAAATATTTGTTGACTAAACATCCTTCCTAAACTCGAGGGCTGTGTGGATGCAATGTGTTCATTTTTTTCTGTCATGCATGAGAAACTAAATTGGTATTGTGTTAGGTGGGGGGTGGTGTAATTTTCTGGTTTTAATTCTGTTGCACTTACAAAGTTGGCAATGTTTTATACCAATCCCATTTACGAACGAAAAGATCTTTCATTCCGTGTCACCAGATTGTAAGCTCCATCCTGCTCTCCATTAAAAGTAGAATACGAGCAGTCTCTCTTTCCCAGCTTAGTCCATCGAGCGAGAAACGAAAAAACATTAGCGAGCGGAAAATAGTCACGCGAAACTGGGGGCGAGGCAGCCTGCCTCGCCCCAAGTTTCGCTTGACCATTATCCGCTCGCTAATGTTTCTTTGTTTCTCGCTCGACGGACTAAGCTGGAAAAGAGAGACTGCTCGTAGTCTACATTAAAAGTGGACCTTCTTCCATGGGGATTTGTCAAGAACCGCGTTTTTTCCCTAAACTGTTTAAATTCGATTGCAAAAAATGTAAACTAAGCAATAGTGGCCCGCTAGAATCGTCCGTATGGCAGCACTTATAAGATGATGTTGTTTTCCGTGACTCCGGTCACTAGCAGATTGTTTGTGTCTGGTCTCGGGCCAAGAATTCTTTCGACAATTTTAATGCAGTTTTTCATTGAACCCTTGCCCTGAATGAGGAGTGCGGTAGGTCTACTGTATTTCTCGGCAAACGGAAAAGGATTGTCTCGCTTTGTAAGTGCCATTGTTGTGGTCAGCCCCGCCATGTTTAGCGATATGCAGTGAGAAGACGGACCTCACATTATGAACACGTTATACCACTGTTATGCAGCCATACTGTCCTGTTCAATAAACAAAGGAAATCCGTTCAGATAAAAAAATGTTCTTAAAATAACAAATGCAGTTTTGTTGCTGAGACCACGAGGCATGCAAACCTTTTCCTTTTCCCTGTACCTTTGTATCATCTTTTAGCCCTTCTGTTCGTTATTTTCAGTCTGCTTGGGTGGCACATTCACTCTGTTCACTTTATTTTGACAGCCGGATTTTAGCTAATGGAAAGAGCTTTTCTAAGGAAAATTAACATAGATCTTTGTCTTGAGCATTTAATAATTCCTTGGTGAATTTAACTGACTGCCAAGACCCCCTTGACGACAATTATTTGTCCGGAACGAAGCCGGTGAAGTTTTGCTCAAAAGACTAAAGTTTTAGTTTATTAGGCGAGCGGCGAAACGGAACACAACCGGAGCTACACTTTCTATATAAGAAAGCGATAAGGAAGTATGTAAAAGGGGAACGCCATCGTTATATTTATTCTTTTAAACGGAATAAAGTGTCATGCTTCAAATAGGACCGTCGGCGTCTTTAAGTTTACCGGCTGAAACTCCAAGCCTACTCGTGAACCGGGGAATAGAGGGGATATTGTTTACGTTTGTTGTTGTTATCAAGATTAGCTAAGTGCATTTGAAAAATATTGGATTAAAGTTAATGGACTTTTAAGAGCCGGTTTAGCGGATTTTACAGAGACTTCCTCGCCAGGCTGACCTTCCCTCGATATTTGTTTTATTATTTACGCACTGGAAACTGGGCTTTCAATTGTCAAAATGCAGGCAGCAGGATTATTGTGTGAGGAAAAAACTGATAACTGAGCACTCGCGCGTTATACGGCATTGTGCATTGGATATATATGATAAGCATAAGAAAAAATACGTACAGTATATTATAGTCAGGTTCTTTGAAATTCAAGATGGCGGCCAATTGCATTCATGAACCGACTACCAGGATTAACTGATCGAGAGAGGAACGGAAGAGATCGACCGTTCTTCACGTTTATAATGAATTCAGTTTACCGAAACAATAACGACCATGATTAAACGTACTCGCATATCTGGTTTAAGGACAGACACGGAACTCGCGTGTTGTTACCATCTCGCGCGAGAAACGCAGACTAAAAAGGATACGTATATAGAACACAGGCATCACGTATTTTTTCGCGTACATTGTACATTCTAACAAGAACCCGGGAAAATTATCAGCCCTCTTCCAACTTCCATAAAGAGAAGATCTCTCTTGCTCCAAGTTATAGGAAGGCCAGATATTTAAATTTTAATCAATGTAAGATAGCTTTAAAAGCACGATGTACTTTGTGAAAATATAGTTCACTGGCTCTCCTCACTGGTTCTCCTCCTCACTGGTTCTCCTCGGCTTACAAGGCAGAAGTGATCACCACAGGTGAACCGTGCTTTTATACGTTTATTTGATTTGTTCCTTTGATATAACAGATCTTGCATAGATCCTATTTGAAAATATGTATTAGCAGGAGCCTATTACGGCTCCTGGTATTAGTATTTATAGTCTTGCAGTCAATTTCGTATATAAGACAGCTTTGTTGTTCTTTGGTTATATTGTTTTGAACAAATGAAATGTGACGTAGTGGAATAAACTGTTCGCTGTCATTATAACTTAAAGCGAAGAGCAATAAACTATTCATACTGCCTTTGTAGTACCTCAGTACTTCTTATGCATGAGCCCTGACTCGACACGCGTGACTGAAACGAGCCTTACTGGATCTCGCGCGTCTCAGCACTGAATCAATCAACTTCATTAAAAAGCTAGTCAGCAAATGTATTTGACTGAAACGATGAGAGGTGAAAAATCTATAAGTGTGTTTCTTACTCGCAGCACTTATATATCATATCAATAAGTTTGTTTCATTTGCAATATTAAATTGCAAGGTTACAGCGGTGATCCTGTTTATCCGCCAAGGAACCGTTGCAAATCTGCTTACTTTCATAAGTCCGACGAAAGAAAAAAAATTACTCACTGTTCGAGATTAAAAATTTAGGAGCAAATACTTGCTGGCGAATAACAGATCTTTGCTTCTAACTATCAATTTATCCGTCAGTCATGTTATGATGATTTGCTAAGTAGTTTTGATTTATCTTTAGGTTGTGAGTTTATTTATGACTACATATCTTTGATTTGAACCGCCGATAACCCCGCTTATAAGAAAGCAAAATACTCTGTTATCTCATGCAATATCTCGTGATATGATTGAAATAATTATCATATCAGCACGCTTGACATCAATATCGATGTAAGCGTTTCCTTATTGCACGGGGCTGTATCATTGTAGATATTATTTTTATAGTTGTCTTATGTTCCTTTTCTTCGAAACCAATAAAAGCGTTAAAGACGAAGCTTTAAGAACTTGAAACATATGATGGTATTAGAATGAAAGTATTTTCTAAGGCTAATACCGAACCCGATACTTTTAGGGATGGATTAAAAGCTACATTTATGCATTGTTTAAGGACCTTTTGACTCCACCATCTCGCTTTGTTTGTAAAAATATATAACTCTGTTAATGCAAGGTTGAAATAGGTCAATCGCTCTTCTCATGCTATTCTCAAATAATGTGGTCATCAAAAAAGAAGAAACCAGTTTCAAATCTGGAACGGTTAAAATCGTTAAGTCAATTCTAGCGGAATTTGAAATCATTATAGTTCATTAATTTTTGAAATATCTGCTGGGATTCGCTGTTATTCGGTTTTTACGGCAAATCCCGTCTCATCTGCGATAAGCATTTATCTTCCAAGGGGTCAAAATTGTGCTTTTGTAAAACAAGCATGCCAAAGCTGTTTTCGCTAAATTTTTAAATAAACAAAAGTAAAGCTAAACCCGTAGTATGCTCTTTCTTAAAAAACGTGTCGTTTGTTTTCGTTTCTTGTGCAAACAGCTAAGAAAACAAACGAGGCGTACTTCTAACACAGGCAACAGATGTTTTATGAAGTTTTCGTTAAGTAATTTGCGAGAAATCTTGTACGCCTGTATGCCTGTCGACAAAACAAACCGACAAAAATGATAAGAAAACAATCTGTTTTTTCGGCAAATTGGAAATAGAATACAAACCATTAAAAATCCAGCCAGAAAAATGTGTTTATTTTATCTCACAGAGATTTGGATTTTGACCCCTGCAACGTCCACGGCACCGTGACTTTAGCTTTAATTTATGGTGTATTTTCTCTGTTTGGGACAGTTGAAAGATGCTTTCACAAAAGAAAAGCAATTTTAGAACTTGAAATTTAATGTTGCGGTTTTGGAAATTGCGCCGGTATTGAAAGTAGTGTAAACAAAGAGAAAACAAGTCATTTTCTATCCACGCCTACTAAAAACGACCCACGCGGAATCATGCGCTGACCACCATGTCAAGTTTTCCGCTTAATAAAAGGTTCATATGATATAACGCTTTCCATTTTTAGCTTTCTTGACCACTGAAAAACCTGCCTGACATTCCATCAAGAGACACCCAGAACAAATTTGACGAGAATAAACATTTGATTAATGGCGTGTTACAGGCGCTGACCTTGTGGGTAACGAAGAAAACTCGGCACATGAAAAATAGGAATGCGAGCGTGGAATTTTTCACCACTATCAAGTTTGTTTTCCATTTCTTCGTTCACCTAGAACAGCCGGGTTTATTTGTAATAAATGATATCTTTAATCCGCAGTAGTCTTGAGAGGGACAGCTTCTCAGGGAAGTTCTCAAAGAGGCAGGTCACGAAAAACACGACATGACCTTATTTTTATTATTTGTCTTGATTTACAAACGAATTCTCTCACTGGCAAGTTATAGAAAATCGGTATAGTGTAGAACCGCAGCAAGGGAAATTCGACTTCTTAGACCGTGTGATCCGAAAAAACAAAAAGCAAACTAACCTTTAATTAATTGAATGGGTTACACCTGGTTACACAGCATTAGGATTAATCCACCTTGCATGTATATAGCCGGATAAACAGCGTCACAACAAATTTAAGTACTGCTCGTTCACTGTAATAGCTGAGCTTTCGTTAACATGGCAACCGCCAGATTAGAACATCATCCAAAGATACCGGCAAAAGTTAGAATCACCTTGCATTTATAGCACCATGCATAGTAAAGTACTGCTCGTTCAGTAACTTTCATTTGGATATTATGTACACATTAAAATTAGAAACACCTCGTACCGCAAAGACATTACCATAGCAAAGCTTTTTCGGGCAAATGCCTATATACGCTTCGAGACGCATGGCCGGGATGTCTGAGAAAAGCCGGCCCAGAGAGATCAAACACAAATCCACACACCACAGTTTACCATCCTATATTAAATTAACCAGCAACGACAACCACCAGGTAAAAGAGAAGGAAGATAGAATGCTGCATGAATCCCCTACGCTAAATATTCGCGTACTACTATTTCATATTTACTTTAATTAAGTTTATAAGGACTATGGGATACATATGTGTCGATGCCCCGGCTAATAATAAAGATGAACTAAAATCGAAAAACATGATTGTTAAGTTACAAAATAAAGAGAAAAACGAACAAGAATGTGTATTTTTAAAATAATAAGAAAGTTTAGCGATTTAAACTTCTCATTATAAACTTTTTAGTGTTTTTTTCCCGTTTATTTGAGATGAGTTTTGCAATCATTCGGATAGAACACGATCTTCAGACCAACAGCCTAGCGCGGACTGATTATCAGTTATAGCTTGCACTATTTTGCATGAATAAGACTGGATCCTTGGCCGAATTGAAGAAGTGTAGACATTGTGCATGCTATTATAGCTATTTTTGCTCGTGAACCAATCCTTCAAATATTTCCGTCCCGTTTATCGCGGTACTTCAATTCTGACGCACACTTGCACAGTAAGCGGAAAATAAACCCGAAGTATACGTAATAGCGGTTTCGATGGTTCTAAATATAGTTTTCTACAAGTAAACACAAGATAATCTAGCCGCTCTTGATCCTGGATGGTGTCAATTCCGATATTCCTGTGAGGGGATACGAGTTTTTAAATTGGTGTTATAATTATTACCCGAAAATAACATCTATGTCAATCTATATACTGTATTTGAAACGGTTAATTTTCAGGCGTTTCAGAAACTTGGCATTAAAGCTCTTGAAAACAGATTCGACATGCATTAGATAAAATTGTGGTTTTATAAGGAAGTTTTATTTTTCTCCCGGATTGATTGACTGAGCATAAAATAAGCCTAATTTTAAGGCTGAAATGTTTGTTTACACGAATTCGAAGCCAAGACTATCAAGATTATTTTGGGGGCTATAGCCGTTTATAGGTTTCCGATGTGATAAATTTAATTAAAAAACCGAATGTGTCGCTCTCTTTGGAATTTTATATATTATGCCTTAATACTATTCATGTTTTATAAAAGCATTGCTGATGAGTTATCCATCGGCTGGAGTTGGAACTTCATAAAACCTAACTTGGAAAAAAATCAGAGAAAAATATTTATCCAAGACTTGTTTACCAAGACTTTTTAAAGACCAGCTTTGTTCCCTCTAATATTAATTTAACTAGTTTCTTTGTACTAAAAAAGCTGCCATTTGTTTCGTCTAAAATGAACAATCTAGATTATTATCAATATTTTAAGATTTTGTTTAAGAAGTTATTTTTAATCAATACGGATAATGCTATATAAATCATAATATAAAAGTATGCAAATGCACGTACACGCTGGAAAAAGTGCGGGCGTGTTTCGTTGAGAGGGCTTACTTTCTACGTTGTTTTTTCAGACGCCTAAGCCGATTTATTTATCAAACCACGGTTACTCCTTTGTGACTTATCAACCCATCTAGCTAAAAATTTACGTAACTTGAAAGAGACGATTGTTTGATAAATCGTATTTTATAATGGTATTCCTAATTCCATAAAATGAAAGTCTTAAATACGGATGAACTGGTTAATTTGTCCAATTATTGATTAGCCAGTTTGCCGTATTTTCTCTGTATTAAAGCGCAAAATAAAAGGTGACGATTTCAAGTAGCGTTGTATCCTTTATAGGTGTGAAAACGCTTAGAACAACAATACCGGCATATTTTTTTTGCACACACCTTGAAGAACCACGGTAAAAAACGCTGGAAAATAAGTGGATTAGAAAGCAGTGTATAAAAGTTATCACAGCTTTAAAAAGATTATGACTGAGGATATTATCAACAATAGGAAAGTAGTCTTAAAGGCATCATTTTCCTAATTCCTTTTGAAAGAATTTCTTAAACTTTGGGCTTAAACAATAGCTTTTCGTCGAAAAATGCTTCTAGAAAATGCGTCAATCTGCAGCAATTTTACGAGAACACTAATTGAGATTTCGTTAATCGCCGGCAAAAATAGGTATTTTTGATTTAGTCTTGTCCGGTCAGGGGAAATATCCCCTCCTTATCTTGCACAAACATCTGAGAATTAAAAACGAGGATAAACTCGCCTAGCTTTCGAGCTCTGGATTTGCAGAGCATTAATTAACCTTTCTTGAAACAGTTACTGATTGTAATGCGTAATGAAAACAAATTCCTGCCGGCAATAATAAGGATTTCAGGTCTTTGAATGTTAATTTTATTTCTACAAAGGAATGTTACTTGCAGAGACGAAAAAATAATTTAAAAGATCATTGTCTACTATACGGTATACACCCTTCCGTTAAAATCAGCGCCGGTAAATATCTTGACAGGCTTAACAACAAGAAAACTGACGTAAATATTCTATCTATAGCATCAAGTTGTACACACACTGTTTTTCCTAAGTATAAGTTTTATTAGCTCTCTTTGAATTCGCATTTACAGTTGTAATAACACTAAAAGTCCAACGGTTGGTTTACTGAGTTCGCAAAGTTAACAGAGACCAGCTCGACCAACTTAACTAACGATATTATTTCAAGCTATTGTAATATAAATTATATATATTTATATATGGAAGGGTGGCCCGAAAGTTATAAAAATTCCTGAGGTTGGCTATTGTGTTTTGTCCACGTATGACTGCGGTCAGGCTAACAAAATCTTGTACAAACTGTCATGTCCCGTTCTTCCTATGTCATTTCCTGATCCGACCCCAAATTAAATTTTTCTCTCGCAAAATGTATGGATGAATCAATTGCTATTGTAGCAATTATATTATAAAAAATGTCGACATTCTCTGTACCACATCTCAGTTGAAATAATCTTCAACAGAAACAAACTGGGAACATTAAACTGATTACAAATAATCAAAATTTAGTAATGGAAATTACCCGGGGAAATTTAAAGCGCTTGACCTGTAACATTTAAAATGCCAAGATTCCAAACTGCTTAAAAGAAAATAAAAAATGAACCAAACTTCTCATGGCCTCCCATAAAAATGCTAATATAACCTCTAATATTTTGTTTGCTTTTCCTGGCTCGAACAAATGTGATTTCTATAAATGATTACTTTTCTAATCAATGATCAAATACTAGTTTAGAAAAACATTTAATAGGCAGAAAGCTAAACCTAGATGTGTCATTATCCGTGTTAATCGTTCATCCACTGAGGACATTTTCGTCTGGATGGAACAACTGATGAGAAAAATGCCTGCTACAAAACAGTTAATTATTTTAACACCTAACCTAATTCGATTCACAGTTCTGACCACTCTCTTACAATGCTGCAACAGTATCTGTGCCCATAAAAGAGTTGTTTTAGAACGATTTCGATAAATGTTTTCACAGAGTTCGTTCTCGTCAACGAATAACTAGCAAATATTGCTAAAATATACTGAAGCATTCAGTGTTAATAGCGCGATAAGGCCTCCACTGAAACGTACTTCGAAACTTGCCGTTCGCTTGACCTTGTTCGCGAAACTTATTCAGTCTTGCTCTCAGCCTTTTGAGGCTTCAAAATAAAGTTCAGCTTACCGATCTCACTCGAAACGCGCTTTCTTGCTAGGAGTCTCACAAACACTTGTATCGTCCGTAGGACTGTCTAATTTTGTTTTCCCTGGCTCAATAAGCTCGCTAATCATGAAACCGCAACGTCGGGCTTTTGAGGTCTGCGGGACGGGTTGGAAGGCTCCAAAACGTTCCTTCGGGATTTCTAAAGATCCATAACGTGCAGTTGGACGTATAACGCTTTGGGCAGCGGCTAATTGGAGCTGAATTGCACCCACAACATTCGGTACTTCGACTGTGTTGAATCTTTGCGGACCGATTACGCTGAATTGGGGAGGCAAGCTCCGAATTTGCTGGTTCAGTCCGTCAACGAACAAACTAAAATGGTGATTGGAGTTCACTTTGCGCACAAAAGCAGGCTCGTTTGGTTTCTGTGGAGGGCGGCATTTAAATCTCTTAGCTCGGCGCAGAAAACTACCGGTTCCGAACATGTCTCCAGACCCGGGATGTAGCGTCCAGTAGTTTCCCTTTCCTGGCTTGCCAAAGTAGCTGCGAGGAACTTTAATGAAGCAATCATTCAGAGACAGGTTATGGCGAATGGAATTCTGCCATTTCTGCTGGTTTCTGCGAAAATACGGGAACCTCATCATGATGTACTCATAGATCTCGTTCAGTGTTCTCATCCGGTAAGGAGAGCTGTCAATCGCCATTGCAATCAATGCAATGTATGAAAATGGCGGTTTCACTTCTTCGGAGAGATACGGCTTGCTTCTCGACTGCATGTTAGATGGTTTGCCAGTTGTACATGAAATGTGGTGTAGTTCTGGGTCGGGGCTTTTTATATTGGCGGCGAAGAGCGTGGATTGGACGGCAGTCTGATGCAAGTTTCCTGTATGGTACACCAGTGGAATATCAGAAGTTATTTCCTTGTGTCCGCTCATTGGAAGTATCATCATTGTGTCAGCACTTGACGGGCTTCCTGTGTTTCCTCTGCGCCCTTCAACGCGCTCTTTCCCGACTAAAGCGCTTCTTCCGTACTGATCCATGAAAAAACTCATAAACCACGCACTCGGTGTATCTTGCGTTATTCTCCGCTCTGTGCTAATCTTCTTGTAGTCGCGCGAGCCACTCAGCGATTCGTTTCCCTTGTAGATCGTTTCCTTCTTGCAACGCGAAATGCAAATGAACCAGGAATGAAGTTCTTCAAGCTAAAAGCTTCTAAACTCTTTTATTTTGAACCTGCCACTCTACAGACCACCCACAAGCAGTTTGCAGTCAGCGTTTTTACAGCGAACGTTTTGCGGCGCAAAATCTTGTTGGCTGTCTCTCTTCACAAACCAGAAAGTACTCAGAATCATGTAATGCGGTTGTGAGTAGTGTGCAATTACTTGTCAACTCCACACATTTATATCTTTCTTCTCATCGTTGGGAGACGACCGGTCACCTTTGATTATTGCGGCGCGCTAGAGGTATGTCCCCGGCATCTGTTGTGAATTAGAAGTATCTGTCAACCCGACGTAAATTCCAGCTCACTGCGCATTCCTTACAAAAACAAAGAGTTCTCAAGTTGTTTAGGGTTGTTTTTCGCTTTGTTATTTTAACTAATTTTATAACATGCGCGTTCGAGGTGCTCTATTACGCTCGTTGTTCGCTGAATGCGCTCGTTGCGCTTCAGAAGTTTAACAGGATGGCAAATTGTGCGTAATTCCACGCATTAATTTCTATTTTAATCCACAGAAAGACGTAATTCAGGAAATGCACGCTGCCTTTAGCAAAGTAAACAACTGATTACATCTAAAAACAAATTAGCAATTAAGCGGCCGATTAAAACCAAGCTAGACTCGATAACAGATCGGCTATCGCAAGTTCGTATTAAATGGATTAAGCGATTCTTTTTGGCTTGAAGATTGTGCTCGGGGAGTTTCTTTACCTAGACGCTATTGTCCTAGAAAGCGCGTTTGTATTTGCAGCCGAGTTTAAATCAACAAAAACCAGTTAGTACCTCGAGTGTTGTTTATACATGTTTTCATGTAGCGTGTTTATTTGAATTAATGACGGTAACATGAGTCGTTTATAGAATAAAGTGCCCTCTCTGACGCGTGCTCATGACAGCCGCCAAGGAAATGGCCGAATACTTTCGTAAAAAGGCGTGGGTTTGAAAACAAGTTTGCTTAAAAATAATCTGGGTATTTCCATACCAATTTTAGGGCATTGTTTCGGGTATTTTTGCGGCAGGTTTGTGTTTATAAATGGCGTTTAATGTATTTTCTCTATATCCCGTTCTTTGTGCTCAATTTTGTCCCCCGGAATGTGTTGTCTAAATAAAATGCAATGTGGTTTTGCAATAAAGTTATTCTAGCTTATTCTAAAATCAGCAAATCAAGCTAGGCACGAGCACCAGACATGAACGAAAGTGAGCACTTTCACCTTATTTTATCGCGCTACTGATCTAAATGGACTTTTGATGGAGCGATGAAATTTTTGGTCGTAGAAAAAGTAATAAACGTCGACTCAAAATATTATATTTCTTTGCAATCCGCTTCCATCGCATAATCATTATTTCTTTTGAAGGTGAGCTAAGTAAACACTCTCCTAGCGAGGCGCATTATCGCGACCCACTGACGCACGAGAAAAATTACCCTTACACGCGTGACATCTTGCGGTAAACTAATGGCCTTTCCACATGCGATTGGAAGTTACATATCTTGACTTCCTGGCGACCGAATTCCAGTCTCTTTTTCTTCCTGAAAATGGACGCTTCTTTTGTTGCGAGCAGTTCCGGTGACTGCAGTGTTTTCCTGTAAATGTTGTCTCTTGTAATCGAGCCTAACTTGACTAGTAAATTGTGAAATGTACCCTGAAAACTAGAAACGTTTTCATCAAGTAATGTAACGCTTGTTCGACGTGCTAATTAAATCCACGCGTTACCTCGTGTCATCCACGCGGGAAGTCACGAAATGAAGCTTCTTCGCATCTCGTAACAGCAAGTGTCGGTCTCTAGCAGCTCTTATATCTTAGTTTTCCTTCATTTGCCGTCATATCCTAACCGTGATAAATAACCGTTGAAGTGGTGTGATTGTCACAAGAGCTTTTTGAATGATTTGTTGTTAAAACTAACCAAAAAACCACCCGCCAAAGGGGGTGAAGGAATTGTGTGGGTAGGAAGGGAAACCCATGTTGTTACACCCTTGTTAAAAATCTTGCTTTAAATTGTAAAGCCAAAAGATCATCCTGATTCATTTGAGTGCTAATTCGCTTCGTTCGCTTTTACGAGGTTTTTTCCCGATACGTGACTCTCAATCGGCAAAGTTAGCGTTTGTGGTTTAGACAATAGACGCGGCGAAAGCAACGTATAAAGGTAACCCATTTAATTTGTTGTACTTTTCACACGCGCTCACTTTAATCGCTTGTTATCGGATATAGCTAAGTTAAACTGAATTAAATTTTGATTGTATTTAGGCAGTGACATCCCGGCTTTTAATTCAATGCCGCTACACAGTTACTCTAAATGTAGCGTTTTCGCGAGAAACTTTAGAACAAGAATGTGAGAGAGAAATTCCAAATTTAAGAGGATACAAGATGTGCGATGCCTCTGACTGATTAGTACACCCCATTTAATCAGCTTTGCCCTAATTCTGGTCACTTGGTGCCTAAAAGTCGCGAATTGTCGTCTTCGAAAGCTTTTGGAACATATTTCAGTTCCAGTTTTCACGATAGATCGACTTGCAATAAAAACAATCCCGCAACAGAAAATCCCTAGATTTGTACATGATATATTGAATCTGATCGACGTAATTAAAAATGAAGGTTAACCTTGATAAGAATAGCAAATTTATTACTCAACTAGGTCATTCTATGTGGTATTATACGTTAAAAAGGGATTGAATAAAAACGGTACTCGGTTACTCTAACGGTGACATTTTTTCGCAAAGGAATTTGCTATTTGGGAGAAAATTCAATTTGTTAACTGGGTCAGTTACTGATACCGGATTAAACTAAAAGGATATCGGGGAAAACGTGTGAAATTGTGGGAAAAGAGTTTTCAAGGACCCCTAATCCCTTCCTTTGGTCATGATGTAATTCAAACTGTAGAGTTATAAGTCAAGATGAAACCTCAAAGTGTCACCATTCAAATGTTGTATAACTACTAAGCAGTACAGTGTTCTGATTATTCAATGATTATTTCGGTGGCGCGGAATGGAATCCCAAATGAAACATTCAAATGGCTTTTCTGTGGTGCTGTTATGCTTTACAAGGTGGTTCAAGGTTTTGAATGCCTGCACTGTGCTCGGCGCTGTAAAATGAAACGAGCTATTGAGCAGTACTTCGCTGTGGAGTGTTGTTTTTATGCTGTACAAGGTGGTTCTAACTATTTAAAGCTTAAAAAATGTGACCCGACATCAGTAAAATGAAAGCTTTTGAACAGTACTTTCCTGTGGTGCTGTTTTTACCTTGTTGTACTGAAGGTGATTCTAACTTTTGAAAGCCTGAAGTTTGACCTGGCATCACGGCAGTCAAAAGAAAGCTACTGAGCAGTACTTTCCTCTCACTGGTACTCAGTTTATTATACTGTACATGGTGGTTCTAACTTTTGAGTCTGTGGATCAGAAATCCTAAAGTGTGACCATTCAAAATTATGAAAGCTACTAAGCAGTACTTTCCTGCGGTACTGTTTACTATGCTTACAAGGTGGTTCTAACTAAGTTTTAATTCTGTGGATGAAATTGTACGTAGTGTGATTTTTGTTTAACATTATGAAAGCAAACTGGATGCTAAGTTTTCAATCAGCGAATAAAATTCTCAAACTTAGTGCGTCCATTTATGAATGCTTTTGATTAGTACTTTCTTGAGGTTCTGTCGATTTTCACTTTTGTCCACGAAGCGAAAAATCTATGATATCGGCCAAATTTGTACTTAGGTAGTTCTAAAAGAGAATGGGCTAAGTACAATTCTGTCTTCACTTTCGATGGCAGCACAGTGCATTTAGTGGACAACAATATTGTTTCCAGCTTAAATTAATTGCCTGCATGTTTTAAACATGTCTTTATTAATATCTTATTGTTCTATGATTTGTTTATAGCTGCTGTAAGGTTTTCCTGGGTATAATCAGTATGTTTACATATTTTTAAGTTTTATATTTTTATCCGTTTGGCATGTGAATGAAAGACACGCGACTAATATATTATCACTCTGACTAAACTTAATTTAAAGAAAATATTTAAGGTGTACTCGGTGATATTTAGTACGAATTATTTTCTAAGGATAATACTAAAAATGATAAGGAACCAAGAACTGAATACCTCAAGGTATAAACTGATTAAAGAGGGCTGAAACAAACGAAGTAAACCAACACACAAATCAGGTTGCCCTTTTTATTTTGCTTTCTTTTATACAAAGATAGATATCAACTATATAAATGATGAACTATCGAGACAGGATTGAAACTGCTGAGTTAATTTAGCAGTAGTGACTCAAGACTTCTGCCATAACTTTTGTTAGCATGCTGTCATAACTTTTTTTTTATTTTATATAAAACTACAGGATCGACTCAAGTACTGTCCGCGACAGACTATAATTTCAAGTTAATTTAGCAAATGACTGGTCATGAATTTGCTTCGAAAGAAGCCCGGCTGTCAGCTAACTGTTCAACTGCCTATAATGCTACACTAACAACGTAATCTTAGTTCCAATATGATGCAAAAAAAATTGTACAAGAAACCATTGCTTTGAAACATCTATTGTTACAATTTTCTGAACCCTCAACTGGCCTCAAGTCGCCATCAGACGCGACGACGATAGATTTTAATTTCTCAATCTTTACAAGCTGTACCAAGACGTTTTCTCTTAGATAGGAAAAAAGAATAAGTGATTGCATTTTACAAACTTGCCTAACTTATAGATTTGTTAAAAGCACCGTTTCCAAATCTACTCCAAACAGCGATCGAGCCATCTGCAATTGCAAAGAACTACGTGACATGTACTGGAAAGGAATAGACTCACATGTAACCACTCTAAGATATGTACTTAGCATCGTTGTAGCCTCTGATCTCAAACACCTGGACTTAAATTCCACAGCTGATGAAAATTGCCCTTTTAACAGACTTGGACAAATATTAGTACACGATCAACACGACCTTCTGTTAGAACTGAATTCCATTTACACAGTTGTACTGAAAATCTTACCTTAAACTAGAATTCGGACAACTCCTTAGTCGTTCACAGCCCGGTAGTATTAAAAGCTAATACATCGTTTCACTCTACCTTTCCATGCTTACTGAAAAATAATGGCTGGCTCTAGTAAAAGCGATGAATGTCATGTGCACTGAGATAAAATAAAGTCTGTGAATGTACAATCTGTCTGGCTTTATAATGAGTAGTGTGACCACAACAATAGATTTTCTGACAATCTTTAAAAGGCTTTCGTTTTCGAGATAGTACCCCCTCGAAGAACGAGAACAACAATACTGACACAAAGAAGTTTATCTTTTGATAATGATGGTCATATCGATTTTGGAGGTGAACCCAAAAGGAACGTGGGTCAAACTCTACACAGTGCCTTAATGTAGAACGTGCAATGAAAGGCAACTTATAGAGAGAGAATCGATTCGTTGAACATAAGTATATGCTTTTCAGTAAACTATCTTGCTGAGACTGAACTGATCAGTCATACCGAGAGACAAAAACAAACGTGTTCTTACTCACTTGTGGCTCAAAACTATGAACATAAATTAGTTATCACTGATTTACAAACTCAGAAAATAAACTTCGATCAGTAAAGTTTAGGCACGAGTTCGCATAAAGCCTACTTGATATCATACTGAAGTCACTGAAGAAAAAGCGGTCGATGAATATGCTGTTCACGAAATGGGCAATAGTCTGCAAAACAAAAATAAGACAAAACCATGGTTACTTTAACAGGTCTGTCATTTCCTTCATACACTAAATGCTGCATTAAGGATTTGCATCGAGATTTTCAGTAATGAATTGAGGGTTTGGTTCAGTTCTTTTATATGAAATAAATCATTAACTGAGTGACCATTCAAATGAATGCTCTTGAAAGCTGTTTATTTCTAAAACAAGAAAAGCAATGAATGGCGTGGTTATTGAAGTCATATGGTATTGACGGAATTCCAGTTTGGTTACTCAAAATCAACGAGCTGGCATATTTAATTTAGGCTAAAATTGAGTTGACACTTAAAATTGCTGAGTTGGGCACTCATCACTTGATGAGCCTCAGAGGAGGTCAGCTACGAACTGTGCTCTAAATTTAAAGTGCAAATTGGCTTGTGCTTAGAACTGTTGAATGCATGCATCTTACTTCGTGGAGAGCAGCTTTTTTTTCTGTCTCATTTTTTCAATAACGGACAAACCGCAGAACCGAATCATTACTGTGCAAAATTTCAAAAGGTAAGGTGGTCAAACAGGTTTCGCTCAGTACTGCGGAGTGAACTGTAAATCATTGTTCTGTACTTAGGGAATGCATATAATTATACGATTTCGTCAACTGCATAAGACACCTGAAATGCACGCCGATTTGGACGAAAAGAACAATCAGTGTTCATGTGAATCAGGGACTAACAAATAGTTCATAAAGTAAATAAACTGAACAACTACATCTAGTAACTATATTATGTCGACCATAAGGTTAAATAAAGGACCGATCATTCCACGTTGACAATGCCCAAATGAGAGACCAAAATTGCATAAAAGATTACGTTTCCGCTTTGGGGATCTTTGTTTTGACTTCAGGTCATGATTTACAAGCATAAAAATGTCACAAGAGTGAGGATTTTCCTCTGGATAAACGGGGAAGGGAAAGTGAAATATCGGCCTATTGTTCCGAGTATTCTGATTCAAGAATTAGCTGAGCTATGGTTTGAACTAGTTTAATTTCGTAAACGATAACTCGGCGAGTATTTAAAACACGGCGATCAAAATTAAAGTTCTTACAATCGGCAAAATTAATTAATTAATTTGCTCTACATAAGGCTCTTCTCATACTAATATAAACTGTATATGGGATGTGTTTTCTTAACACCCATACTGCAAACCTGCCCAACAATGTCAGTTTATTTTGCAAAAATAAATTTCTAAACTTAGCAACTAAGCTTAGAGCTACAAAGGCAAGATAAAGAGAATTTTCGAAACAATTCGTACGTGACGATGTGGTTTTAAAGGAAAGATGTGTTGACATAGTTTAGGTCAAATGGAATGCCCATAGAAGCGATTCTCTTGCGAACAGTTAGCTAAAAATCTTACCTTCGCTTTTCCAGGGATCTCTTGTTTCCGGAAAATTTGAAACAACAGGGAGATCGATATCGACGGGGGAACAATCCGGGAAATATTTCTTCTATCAGTTAACATCATGCGCGCGAAGAAGATAGCGATTGACGAAAGCGGAAGTCTCGGGATTTCGTCAAAGCCCTCGATCGGAAGGGAGGAGTTGTTTATTTGTTAAAAGAAAAACCTGTCAGGCTTTTCAACCTGCGTATTTGTAGCTGTTTAGAAAACGTCGAAGTGCATTTTAAGACAAATCTCAGCTTTACATATTTATTGCATTTAGCTAGAAAGAACAACCAAATCAAGTTCAGTTCAATGGATTTTATAAGTGTTTTCTTTTCGCGTGAAAAAGAATAAACGCTCCTTGTTTTTTTTCTCCACAAGTGTTAAAACTCAAAGATCAAGGTGTATTATGTTTCATTCACCAGGCAATATGTCAATAACACGCGAATCCTTGCCATGTTCATTTTGTACCAAAAGGGTGTGTTTGCGAACAGATTTTGTTTGGCTGGAGGGGGGCATATAGCCCCCTTTTATCAATCGAATTTGTTAACATCGTTTTTGCCCGTTAACTGCTCTTTATCGTACAAATTGTACATGATATTGTTTTTCTTTTTTAAAAGTGCTTGTCACTTTCCACCTAGACAAGTTTTTTCAAGATAGGAATTTGATGGAGATAAATTAGACTTGTCATAGTTCGTTTAACAACTCATTTGCAGACATCAAGGCTCTGATCAGAGGACTCAACCCTTTTCCTGTTTCGTGTAATCACAATTGCATCTTTCTATAGTTGTTGATAAGGTAAAACGTTTCAGAAATGTTGCGTTCTTGTGTTGTTTGATAACAATCAACTGATGACTTTATTACTGCTTGCCTTTTATACGAGAATGAATTGCGAAAAAAAGACGTTAATTTTATGTAAGCAAGATCAGGTTTTCTAGATCTTTAGCTAATACATTCATTGAACTTTCTAATTTTACTTGAGTGCATGTTATCACATTTTGAAGACCTTTCAAATTCATTGACTTTTTTCAAGGAGTTTAAAGTTGAATCCACGTGTTGTTATTATCAAACAATATCGACCTTTCTTGTGACATTTCCCAGAGATCCTATGTGGAGATTTAACTCTTTTAAACAAAATTTCGTTTTCACTTTACCCACACGAGAGTGGACTGAAATTCTTGATTAATTTAACATTACACGTAAACCAATATAGGCACGCGAACCTCCAATAACAATTTGTAATTGGTTTTGATATGTAATTAATTAGACTTAGCCACCATAGACATTTGTCTCCTACCTTGCTATCTGTAAGTACAGTCGCAGTAAATCAAAGATTACGGGTGTGCACAAGGGTATGCGTTCGAAACCTTAAATTCATATCAAACTTTGGTGAGCCCTCCTGCCAGCGATCCCCCACTTTTGCTGTTCATTTCGATTTGATGTATTTCGTTTTTTATTCGGCTTTTATTTATTGCTAAAATCAGCATCTTTACAACGGAATATCAATGAAAAAGTGCGGGTTAAATTCCTGCAACCAGAAAGATAATTAGTTATAATTAATGAGCCCACGAAGTCATGAATTTTTTTTACCGATGTTGAACTGGGTTTTTTTCTATAACCAGTTTAGTGTCGTTTGCAAAAAGAGGTGCATTGTTCTATACCCGGCGGATTTTGGGAATTGTTTAAAGACAAATGTCTATAGAAAACTGAAAGACTTCAGAAAACTCTAAAAGCGGTTATTTTGATGTAAGATGTTTCAGAAATTTCATTTCATATCACATTCCCAGATTGAAACATTAGAAGCGCTGAAGACTGCAGACTGACTCGCTCCAAGCGTTATTGTCGCACTGGGTTGCTTTTTGCTGCAATTTTTAACTTCATGTTAAACAACTCAACGTTTGACTGAATTCAAACTGGTAGCATAGCGAAATATTAATTCATAAAGAATCTCGAACAGTACGTATCTGAAACTTGCTAATTGTTCAATGTTCAGTATAGTGCAAATGTGCATAATCACTGTCAGTTTGTAAGACATTATAAAGTTCTGTTCTTATAGTAAAAATATAAATGCTGCGTTAATAGAGTTCTGTACTGTTAATTTGTCATCAAGGTATTCAAAGTCATAGTACACGCAAATAGGCCGTTGCTGCAAAATGTTTTGCAAAATATAGGCTTTGTGCCTGCAAATAAAATACATATATTGCACATTGTTTAGTTGTTCGGAGTAGATGAGAGCGAATTTTCCTTACTAGTACTTATATCGATCGACGCATACTCAATATGAGGTATACGTTTTGTAAAACAGACCCAGTTTAACTTGGGAAACCGCGTTCAAATCACAAAACATGCACGAGGGGTTTTAAATGGCGACCTTAACTTTGTGCCCATGAAATCTGTGAAGTTATTGAAGCTGCACATGGAAAACCATCACAATTAGCTTTCTTACTTTGTTAAGAACTGTGGTAAGATGCCTTCTTGGAGCAACTCAGTGGTTAACTTCGCTGGTCAAAATGCTATGCCTCTTGCATGGAGAAATCACAACAATTGATAAATCAATTTAAGAGAAGAGGGGATTGTGGTCTGCTTAATTTGCCGACCCACGCAAAGGGTCAAAGAAGCAGCGAAATCAGCCTGACTAAAATGAACTCGGTAGCTGCTCAGCTGATACAAACATCTTACGATGAGAGATGAACTTCTCAAAGAAACATAAATTAAAATCATATGTAAAATTACGGCACGTATTGAGCACCGTGTACATGGTTTAGCTTCACCTATGATATAGCCGTTTTTATTTGGGCTCCATCATAGTAAATTAGGAACATTTCTCTGGCTGTTTTAAATTCAAAGTGTTTTCATTCTGAACCATGCCTTCATCGAAAGTGTGTGTCATTTTTTGTCGACGTTGTGAGCGCCTGTGGTATGTCTTGGGTAATCGAATAAGTTTCAATTCACTCCTTAAAAGTCCTTGATTTGTCCATTTACGAGAAACCTTTTACAAGGGCAAAACATTGGTATTTGAAGTAATGAATGATGCGTTAATTTGGTTATATTTCATGATATGTAAACGTCTTTTTAATGGTTTGTAGTCACCCTAACAAGGAAAGGAACTCTCTTTCTAACGTTTTTCTTTCAAATTAAAAGCAAATGTGGCATGCCATATTACATTCATATGAAGTTATATGTAACGGTCCTGCAATAAGCATGGACCATGTCCTGTATCTAATTAAATAAGCCATGTGCAAACCCGACAGACATGAATAAGAAGCGTGTTGAAAACACTAGTTAAGTTGGGAGGAGTGGGGCGTGATACAATTTTGGACTCCTGGCTTCAATTAATTCCTCCCCGGGAGTGATAATTTTCGAAATTCCCAGATTTTAATCTGTGTAATAACGAGTTTTAAAGGACCTTGCTATCTCTTAGGAAGTCAAATCAATCCTTCAAAGAAGAATTAGAAAACGAAATGCTTTAAACATTGCGTAAGTTTAAAAAGGCTAAGTTATGGTGTAAAATCGAAAGAACATGTTTCCTATTTGAGTGCACTGAACAAAAAAACGTTTAAGAGACAGGCTGAGTATAAAGTCCATAGTCGTAAAGAAGAAAGACGTTTTTAATCACATAACGTGTTTACAGCAACTTAAACATATGGAGGCATTTCCGATGCGTGGAAAACTGAGCTAGCGAGTCAAACGGGCATCACAAATAGGCCATGCATGCATCATCGAGAGCCATACAATCGGCAAGAAAACCCCGCAACAAGATGACAGAAGCCAGCAACATCCGAATCCAACAAAATGGCGTCACGGTCGTGCGGACCCAACAACATGGTGCTGAAAACCGGCCCCATAAAATGACAGAATCCAAAAAAATGGCGTCGTGCGAGCATGGAGTTAAAAAATCAACAAAATGAAAGAATACAAATAAAATGGCGTCGTGAAAGCGACATAATATGGCGCTGAAAACCCAACACACTGATCGCACGTGGAATCCAACAAAATGGCGCTGAAAACCCAATAAACGACGGAATAAACTGTTCTTATAAAAATAAAAGGCGATTTTTCGAATGAACAACAAATCATAATAAGTCTTTAGAAAATTTCCAAGATACACGGGGAAGAACTGGAAAAAATTAGGCAATCTTTTTCAATCTGCAATCCATTTACATCCCGGCCATCCGCAGCAAAAGGTAACGAATACTAGTTTCTTTGCACTAGTACGGTAGTTGTTAATCGAGAACTAGATCATTATTTTTACGTTTCCATTATTATAGATAAGCTTTTTGGCAATTGAAACTGAGTGGTACTTAAAATAAGTGACATAAACCCTTTTTCCAGGAGGTCAGGAGCTTGCTTTTAGCTTACTTAATTATCTTGAAATTGAAACGGAAATCTTCGCCAAAAGTGACACAAGCAAAGAAATATCATGGATCTAAAAAGACAAAATAACAGCTAGAAAAATTAAAATTGCACAATAATGGCAAGTACTAGTTTGATTTAATTCTTGACCGCCTGTCAGAGTGAAATCAAATTTCATGAACTGTAATCCACTTCAATCCTTGCAATCCTGCACTTTATCTCCAAACTACTGCTTTTGTTTTGCTCTATAGAATCTTTTATCCAACTAAGTTGTATATTTGGTGGCATTTGGCGATATAACGTGCAAATAAGCTAACTGAGTGATTTCGGCGAGATCGGTGTTCCTTTAATGTTCTTTTTCTCATCACACTGGTCCTAAAAAATCCACTCTAAATCGTTTCTTTCTCATAACCGCTCCATCTGAGATATATATTTGTGGTAAGAAGTCGTTACTTTAATTTCAGTTTGTCCCCTTGGAATAATTGGAGTGAGAACTCAACAAAGTGATAGAATCCAACAAAATGGCGTCGTGAGAATTCCAACAACACGGCGATGAAAACCCAACACACTGAAAACGCCGGACAGATTCAAAAACATATGGCAGTGAAAACTCAACAAAGTAATAGAATCCAACAAAATGGCGTCGTGAGAATCCCAGTAATCCCAACAACACGGCGATGAAAACCCAACAACACTACAGAATCCAAAAAAACATGGCAATGAGAACTCAACAAAAAAAAAACAACAACAAAAACTGTATAACACCCAAGAAAATGGCGCTGAACTGAAATTTGGCGCTGAGGAACCAACAAAAGGAAAGAGCCATGAAAGAAAAAATAATAATAAAAGGACATAATCCAACAAAATGGTGGAATAACTGAAACAAGACTGAGAATACGTAACTGATATTAATAATATTCAATTAATACAGAATTAATGGGAAAACGACAGTTTTATACATAGTACTATATCGAACGATACGTTTCAATCAGCAAATAATTTGTCCAAAACTGATGCAATAAATTAGGCGATTTTTTGAACGAATACAAGCCATCGGTCCTGAGTAATCTTGCCAAGACACGGAAGAACTGAAAAAAAATGGCCAATAATTTTTTTTTAAGCTGTAATTCATTTCCCAAGAGTAAAGTAGAGTAACTGTTGACAAACCTGGATCATTATGTTTTTGTTATCATTAATACAAATATGTTTTTTGGCTATTCAAAGTGTGCTAAAAATAGGTGACATTGTACTTTGACATTTAAGCCCAGTTCATTTAATATTCGTTTTCTCAAAGGCCAAAAAATCGCTCTAATTCGTTTCTAAAAGGTTTAAAATCAACTCTGTAAAATACTTCAGACACTCTCTTTAACTCCATCTTAGATCGTTTGTGGTGAGACTAAAGTCGCTAACTTTGTCTCCTTCCCTCTTTTATAAACGACAGTTTAAGATATTCTGACTTCAGAATGACCAGAATTACCACCCAGTTGTGCTCCGTAGAGGAAGATGAAATTAGTTCGCGGTAACTGATCATGAGTATAATGGCAAATTCACTTCACGTGTTCGTTTTAGAAGGGTTAACCATTTCGGATTACCATAGTAAAAGAGTAGTACAGTAGCTCTTCCAGACCTCTATTTTTATTGGCCCCGTAGTACTGTAGCTTCTATTGTGTTTAGGTCTAGGGCTATTGTTTCTGTTGTTTAACCTATTGTTTCGTTAACCAGTCACTGAGCTTGTTTGGAAAGGTACAGCCTCTCCCTAGTAAAAGCGTGACTCCTACCACGTGACCATTCAAAGAAATCTCTTCAGCAATACTTTCTCACGGCGCTGCTCTTCTAGGCAGTGCAGAAACGGATAACACAAAAGCAACTGCCACGCAGACATAGTTAATAAGATTTGATTTTTGTAATTATAGTTGGCCTTTTTTCAGATTTCCTTTTTGTAAAAGGATTTAGTAGTTTTAAGGGCGCGTTCGATTGGCACTATTCCGGACTGAAGAACATTATTAAACAGGCTCTGAAAGGATTTATTCAGACGCATTTACACTATAAGGTCTTCTAAATTTTGCTTATAATACTATAATAGGATATGTTTAGTTTTTATTGGCTCCAAACACTCGCTAAAAGTGGTTTAACATGAACTTAGTTTCTTTGTATTCTTAGTTCGGAATATTTTTCCCTTTTTTTTCTTCATTAAATACGATTAAATGCTTCAACGTCTCGTTATCCAAAACGCAAATTCGTCAAGTTGGAAAGCACTGAAACGCCGAACAAATTGGACGGTAACAAAATTCTCAAGAGGATATGCTTTTCATTTCCAATGTCTAGTTTTGTCTCCCGGAACTATAGAACCATTTATTATTCTTTTACTTTCGTTATTTCTTTATTAAAAGAAATGATACCCTTGTTTATTCAGTGTTAATATACAACTATACTTTCTCAACCTTGGGTCAATCTTTGAGTTGGGTAATCAAGGTTCTATCGTTTGTGAATTTGTGTACGAAATTCTAAGGTGTGGCCATTCAAATGAAAGCTTATGAAAAGTAATTTTCTATGGTGGTATTAGCTCTGATCTGCAATAGCTTTTAGAAGGAAATTGTGAATTTTTAAAATATTAAGCATTAGAAAGAATTGGTGGTGGACGAAGTAATGCTAACTGTGCAGGTTGCAAAGTAGTTTTACTTTTGTTGCAAACAAACATGTCAAAATGACGCAACATCCCGAAGTTAATCCTTCTTGATCTACGCTCCTGGGGGTAAAGTGTTTCTGCGAAAGAATCTAACAAATATTTATCGAGTTTTAGCAGCTATCAATGTGCTTTCTAAACGCTGTTTTAATTACGGATAGCTCAATTGGCAGGCGTGGTCGATCAAGGACCTCGTAGTCCGGCGTATGAATACATTTGCACAATAATACTTCCTGTCCGTTCTTCCTTCCTATGAATTTATTTCATTGCAACCCAATAACACCTGACCTTGCAGGAATATTTCGCAAGTAAATAAGCAGGGGCTTGTCCTTATATCATTTTTATCTCATTTAGGCTGAAAACTACGTATATCTCTCTTATCTAATAAAAAACGTTCCTTATGTACATTTTACCGCCCCGCTGTACGACACCACACCCTAAAATACCAAAGATATTTTATATGTTTACGGCTAAGCGTTTACGTGTGCTCTGTAACTCATTTCGAGCCATTTTAATGAAAAACTGATATATGGTTACTGTAATAATATTTCTACTTAATGCGAGATCAAGAGTTGAAGAGATCTGTGCAAATGCAAATGACTTATGTGGAATCGGTATCTCTCCGGTCAATAAATCAATTATTTCTATTTCAAGAAAGATAACATTTTTATTTGAATGGGTGTGGAAGTTTATATCAGGAAACTGAAATCTAGATAAGCTGTATGTGGCGCACTTTCTTGTTTTTAAAATACTGACATATTGTAATCAAAACAAGTTAATTGAGGGCAACCTGACAACACCCAAGCCAAAAACAGCAGTAGGAATTTTATTGCGTGCGAGTATGTTTGCCAAATATTTCCTTTCACAGTCCGTCATCTGGTACCAAATGTTTTCAAATATTTTAGAGCAGAAAAATAAAATTTACTTCGATACAGTCGGAGGAAGCTACGAAATCAGTATAATAGGCGTAAACGATGCCGTAAATCTTTAAAACCATTATAGTTCTTCCTAAATCCCTTAAGACTTTCCAGAAAGGAAGTTCGGATTACAAATCTCTTCAGTTTGTACAAAACAGCCCAGGCATTTGTTACAATGCATACGATTTCATAACGACGTAAACACCGATTCATTTACGTCAATGGACTATTTTTAAACAACAAAGCCGGAAAACAAGGAATCATTAAGACGTTTTAGCCGGACGTTGCCTCTTGTGCATGTGAATTGCGGCTGCAGCAAGATGACGCCAAGACGATGTAGCAGTGTATTGTTGACAAGTGTTATGCGCAAAAACAAAAATACTGCAAACGAGCAAAGTCAAACGAAGAAGATTGTTTTTAAAATCGATGTTTTTCGGTAAAAAATGAAACATTAAACAACCTTCTAAGTTGCAAACCATAGTGCTCCTTCCCGGGGGAGTACTCTGACCGTATGTGGGTGGTAGTGTGCCCGTGGGACCCTGAGGCTTACCCTATACCAAACTATAGTTAACCATGTTCAGCTGCCATTTTGCAACCCTACTAAACTAGACACCAAAAAATCCCTAAACTACCCCAGATCGACTCGCTATTTTCAAGCAACTGAGGATCTTTTACTTCCGCGTTTCAATTCCGAATCTAGACTAAATTCTTCATACCACTGATCAGTTTCTTGGTAGATATGATGGCCTATTCACCTTATTCCAAAATGGCGGGCAATTTATTATTCTTTTGTATGCATGTCAATAAGCCCTCTTTGCCTCATTTTCACAGGAAAATTCTGTTGTATTTTGCACATGCTGACGAGGCAACATACATATAAAAGAATAATAAATTGCCCGCTATTTTGGAATAAGGTGTATTCTAGACCAAAACTCTCTGATTTCCATGCTTTAAGTTGTTTGAAAACCATGGCTTTATCCTTCACAGTGGTGCATGCCTATATAGTTTATATATGGGTAACACCCCTCCTCTCCGTGCTCCACGAGCGAGACGGTCTCTGCGGCGAGACCGCAACTCTCATTGAATGTTTTTACTTCAACAACAAATTCCTTTTTTTCCACACACGCACGTTCACGTTCATGATCATCGAGTCACCAAAAATAGAATCATTTATGCGGCTTCACAGAAATCAACTCTCACCACATGAAAACAAATTACACCACAAGTATTTAAACGGTAGACGGCGGCTGAGTATAGACATTGTTGTTATTAATATAATAATGAAAATAGAAATAAGGCCATCTTTATTAGCCTATTTATGAGTTTCCTTTTGCGGTTTCTCATCTGATAAATAATTTTTTGTCGTGCACAACTGCATACACGTACAACTACGAGAACAGAGAATATTTTTATTTTTTGTGGTGCACACACGATAACCGACATACCGCATTCATGGATCCCTCCATGCCCCAAAACTTAATTTTCCAATCTGGTTCACATTTTAAGGTATTTGCTTTCCAGTCAGTTAGGCCGCCGGAGCCCCGGAGCTTAGACGACTCATCATTACTTGTTGAATGAAGTCCAGTTCCCTTGAACATAGTCTGCAATGTCAAAAGCGCAGAGTCGGGATCTCTAAGAAAGAGGAGAGGGATGGGATAATAGAAAGTGGGAAATTTTGATTTTCCCACCCCTGAATAGCTCTTCCATACCGAATAGATAACAGGCTGCACATGGAAGTATAAGTCGGCGATACATATTGGATTGACTAGTGAAATATCCCCTGCCAATTAAGGTTCCTGTCATGGGTAAAAAGGATGCTATTTATATAATGACAGGACCAATGCGACGTTTACAAAAAGTTCTCTATAAACGTTACAGAAATTCCCTAGTAACGTTACAAGAGTGTCCCACCGGCGTTGCAAAAGTTCCCTTTTGGTTAAAAAGTGTAAATGCCCCACCCCCACCCTGCCCCCCCCCCCCCCCCCCCCCCCCCCCCCCCCCCCCCCCCCCCCCCCCCCCCCCCCCCCTTCCCCACCAACCCTCTCTCTCCCTCTCTCTTGCCACCTAAGAGAGACCCAACCTCGTCCCGCCGCCCCTCTCTCGAAGGGAAAAGCCCTGGGAACGAGGTTGAGATCGACCGTCGACTTACACGGGGCGGGCGATATCTCAGCACATTTTGGGTCTTGACTTCCACCAATTCAACCAATAAAGCTATGATGATGATGATGATGATGATGAATTCCTCACCCATCCCCTATAAATACAGATTTAGCTCAACATTCGCCTGATATGGGTCGGTTGATTCCCCTCCACTCTCACTGTTTGGCCTCCTTTCCCAGCCTCTTTCAACACCCCCCCCCTCTCACCCCCCCCTCCCCCCCCTCCACCCCCCCCCACCCCCCCCCCCCCCCCCCCCCCCCCCCCCTCCCCCACCTCCCTCCTCCCCTCTTCCCTCACTGCTAAACACACACAAACTTTCATTTATCTTCCAGGGATTATTATCAGAGATTTCTACACACGACACTTTTAAGAAGAAAGGTGCCTTCTCAAGCACGCGAGTATAAAAGAAATAAACCTTTTTTCATCACAAAAAGTCTTGTTTATTTAGGCTTAATAAATAAACGTGTCGAAAATTTTTCCTATAAAGGATGCCATGCATTCAAAAAACGTTAGTAGTCAGTAAACATTTTTTTGGTCAGCTCTTGTCTCATGATTTTTGTTACCAAATTAATTGTGTTAGCTTTGTGCTTTCCCGTTGTATAACTAGTGCTAAGACTAGTCCAACATGTCTTAGTTTATCAGAATGTTCAGTAAATAACGAATCAACATCGAAACTTATCCAAACGTTTCATTAAATGACTCAGTCCATCAGTTTTTCCGGGCTTGGCACGTGTGACAGTTATAGGTACGCAATGCGTACATACCTCATCAGCCGAGTAATAGTGCAAGTCCACAAGACTGAGCGTGTGTTCAATTCTCACTCCAGCCCCTCCTCCTTAGGGTCCAAACAGCTGTCAAGGAGGCCATCCCTCCATTGTAATAATAAATCAGACGGTATACCTCCACGATCTTTGAATAGCCACGAATAATTGATAGTGAATTTTCCAACTCACGGTAGAAAAAATAGCGCTGGTAATCATCGCCCCAACAAGTGTACGGTACAATCGTTTTACACATCACAAAACCGAACTAAACTAATAGGCTCGTTCTAGTTGTAATACGTCTTACGTACGTGTATCTCCTGCGTGCACCATACTCAAAATGTCAATAAACATCTCTGTGTAGTTTGTGCCATTTTTCAATGTGTCTACTTGGTGATTCGATCATCGATTTCCACTGTTCCTGTCCAGATCCAATTGAATCAAATCCAAGAATTACTGTACCCAGACCCCCGCCTCCCACGTTGATTTCCGAATGATTAACAATCTTGAGCACCACGGTAGTCAGGGATATCTGGTCAGCGGAAACATTGAAGTTGAACTTCTCGTTGTATACTGGATTTAGGCTCCGTCGTTTGACGCGTGTGTTGGCTTTGGACATGCGCACTCCATCGCAGTACAAGGCGAGCTTGACGTACGGATCTGACGAAGAAATGAACGAAAGTAAGTTCAGTGCCAGTGGAACCGATTAAGTAACCACTGTTAACAGCTAGGAAATAGTTTAAGGACAGAACGTTAACGTTAATTAATTTGAAACATTGCTCTGTACAAAGCACATACTGTTCTGAAGTTCGTTCATTTTTATCACTGGAAAAATGTTTATTTCAGATAGATAATTTCAGTCGTCAGCGATCACTTACCTGTGCGGTCAGCTGTTGCTTTTGGTAACCCACGAATCTTGGTGACAGTTATAATAAGGCGGCCGCTGATTGGTCGAAAACATAAGGATACACACAGCTCACCAAGGTCACTTGCTTCCATCTGAAATATAAAGAAAACAAGACAAAATACTATCTCCATAATTCAAACCATCCGGCATCCAACACGAATTATTGAAACTACAATTCTTGGCTTTCGTATGACGTCATAAAAGTTCAAAAATCTAAACTATTCATCCTACAAAGCTATTTCTAACATGATATGTAGATACCAGTATTACAATCGTTCACAAAAAATTTCAGGTTTTAACGATGTTTTGCTTCCGATGTGTAAAGGTTTTAAATGTGTCACGTAATTCGTCACGCTTTTTCAGATAAGCCGTGAAAATAAACAAAATCGAACCAGTTGAAAGTTATTTTTGCATTATAGATGCTTGTAGGCTTATTTAATGGAACTTTTATTGAATTCACTCTTTTGTGATGAGATTTTTGGTGTAATTAAGACTTTGAAGTTTTGGCCGTCATGTTTGTGTTCCTAAGTGGGACACAAAGATGGCCGCTCCATATATTTTTACTAAAAATGACCAATACTCGTTCGCCTATAACTCTTGAACGAAATGCTCTTGCGCTTAAAAATTTGGCCCAGATGCGTAGTTTTAAACTCTCTACAATTCCATAAACATTTTGGAATTGAAATCTGTTTTAAATGCTCTTGAATTTTGAAATGACGTAAGTGAAAACCAGCAATAGGAAGTTCGAGCGCTAGTTCTTCGTCAAAGCCATTCAAGTTACAATTTTTCACTGTTGCCTCAATTTAAACAAGTTTCGGAACCATTCTTATAACGAAGATAAAATTAGAAAATATTACATTGAGGTCATCAATTGTTCTTTACAGATACTTATTTCTTGTGTACATTTACGTTTTCTCAATAAAAAAGGCTTGGCTGTCCTGTGTAGCAGTGAAGTTACATAGGCTAAGGCTTAGCTCATTTCAACAAATACACTAAACATTGTTAGAAGTGGAGAAATACCGGTGAAAAAGAAAAGCTCGTCAGACCGGCTGGAAAAAAGGCTGCCTGCAGTGTCTTTTCTTTTCTCCAAATATAGCGCGATAAAGCAAAGACAAAAACAGGGTACGATGCAACCCACGCGATTCGCGTTATGGTGCGGCTTCATCTCTTGCTAAATCAACTAAACTGCAATACCGTGAACAATCTATTGCGTCACATTGGATCAAATACAAACAGTGATAAGCAACAGACCACTGCAAGGAAATGTGGAAAGGCATTCTCTCGAAATGGCACTACGGTCGGCCAAACCTGACATGATCAGCGCTCAAAACTAGAAAGCAGACACAGACAGCTGTTTCGGGCTTGTTATAGCGCCATAGGGAGAGAAACAAGGGCCAATCAGCCCGAAACAGCTGTGTCTGCTTTCTAGTTTTGAGCGCTGATCATGTCAGGTTTGGCCGACCGTAGTGCCATTTCGAGAGAATGCCTTTTCACATTGTTTGATCGGTCCTTACAGTGGTCTGTTGCTTATCACTGTTTGTATCTGATCCAATGTTACGCAATAGATCGTTCACGGTATCTGCAGTTTAGTTGATTATCTCTTGCTAGTATTCTCACTTGAGCAAACTCTCGAGCTGCCTTAAATTTGAATCAAGAAGTCCTATAACTTGTTACTGTTGTATTGTTGTTAGCTATTCCGCATCGTACTCTTTTTCGGCGGAGTGGGATAGGGATACGGGGAACCCGGCAGATTAGAGGGAGGGAACCGAGAGAAAAAGAAAGCCGAAGCCGGACGAAATGATGGTGGGAGCCACTATGGAAGTGGCGGGAACAGGGAGTAAGGCCTAAAAGCCGATGTGACGTTCGTGCCTCTGTCCCCTGTCCTTCTTCCCTTACAAGTGTAATTCACTTACCCCGAACGGAGCTGGTGGCTTGAGGTACAACCACTTGGTGATGGAAAAAGAAGGACTGTTTTCAATCAACTTCAACTCTGATAAGGGAAACAGAATCTCCCCTATGACGTCATCACCATAGCGCTCTTTGAAAGTGTCATGAAAATTAACCACTCTGAACTTCATTTCATACTCTCGGATTCTGTCCTTTGAAAAACCAGAAATAACGAACGTCTCGTTGAAAACGGGATCTGGCGTTCCCTCGATGATTTTTGTTCGCTGCCAGCAGAATTGTTGCGGAAGCAGAGATAGCTTCACCATGGGGTTGATACCCTCTTTATTGTCTGTAATCGGAAGATTGATCGCTTTGATAATGTTTACTTGCAGTTCCGTTTTCGCGATATTGTAGTGAAGCGCAAATCGGATCCTTCCTCTATTTCCTTCAGTGTTATCAGGCGAAGGTGGTTTATCATCCGCTATTAAACTAACCTCTCTCAGATTTATATCATTTGAGTTGCTTTCCGGCAAGTCCAAGCGCCTCTTTTCTGGCGCATTTTGTTTGTTTGCTTTCTTCCTTTTTGCAGGGCTGTTTTCTTCACCAGAAACACCCGAATCTTTTCCATGTTTTACGTTCTCCTCTTCCCTCTCAACTTCATCTTCCGTCTTATCCAAATTGTCCTCAAGTGACGCATGCGTGCTAGAGTCAGAGTCTTCAATATCCGGGACACCGACGGTTGATTTCTCACGTGACCTGTTGTCGGTATCATCCTCGGATATGGAGCTTTCATCATAGTTGGTCTTTATATCACCATTTATAGCTTCGCTAGTAAAGTTACACAGTCGGTGGTAGTAGTATCTTGCAGGAGGGGGGCCGGAAAAACTGCGATTTTTCGCCTCCTGAACATTCAAAGAAACGGTTTTTGGAAACGATGAGTCCACGACTCTATCTCCTAACACAACTTGAATTTTCTGCGCTTCCTTCTTAGCGTCTGCTTTCGACTTTTCTCTTGTCATCCTCTTGTATGCGCTGACACCAAGAATTATAAAACCGTAGCCTATGGCAAAGCCCACCAGAACTGGAAAAATAAGAATCCCAAACAGACATAGTAATCCGGTGTTGTTGGATGCAAAACGGGTCATATAATTAGACGATTGTGGTTTACTGCGAGGATCAAAATCTGAAACGAAAAGAAGGGCACTTAATGAGTATTAAACAACAACAATCTTTATTTTACCCCAGGACCTCAATAAGTATTTACAATTTTGAATAAGAAACACAATAGCCAGGCAGCCAGGCGCCGGATTCGCGAAACCCTCCAAAGTTAAGACATATCCTAAGCTAACAATAAGCTTAACAATAGCCTATTGTTGGAATAACAATGGACTATTGTTAAGAAACAATACTTAGGATATGTCTAAACCCAGGAGGGTTTCGTGAATCCGGCCCCAGGCCTAAAAATATTTTGCGCCACTTTTTCAACCATTCAGAAGTAAAATCAAGTGGCTTGCGCGCACGCGTTTTCCCGCGCTTGGCGGCGACTTCATTCGCTTCAAGTTCTGATTCGTTTACTAGATTGTCTGCGTCTTTTATGATTAGCGAGTGTAATTCAACTAAAAACTGCTCTATGCTAAAGTAATTAGGAATGAAAAAATACTCGGAATTCAGTAAATAATCTTACTTATGTCTACTGATGCAACACAGGGTTGTCAGGGCTAGTTTTTAAACTTAACAGTTTTGTAGAAACGAAACACTATAAACAAAACAACCAGGGGTCAATTCGATCAAACTTTTACAAGTGTAATTTACAAGTGTAGCCATTGTTTCAGAGGTTGAAAGCAATAGCTACACTTGTAAATTACACGTGTAAAAGTTTTATTGAATTGACCCCAGCACTAAAAAAAAGAGACAAAACCCCCACCACACCACCAACCGGCCAAGTTGCAATTCACAGTTCAGACCCAGTCCGTCTCTGACTAGCGACACTCACTGACAGTTTTTGTAGACTAGAGTGGTGACTTATCACAAAACTGGACCGATATATTTCGGTTTCTGTTACTGATACCAAAACAGTTTTTTGGATTTGAAATGACACCAATCTCCCTTGAGATTGCCCCTTTAAAACCCTTTCACTCCCAGAGTCAATTATGGAGACATGTAATGTAGTTCTAACTTTTGAGTCTGTTGACGAAATCCTATGTGTGACCATTCAAATGAAACCTCTTCAGCAGTACTTTTGCATGGTACAATTTGTTTTTCAATATTTTACAAAATTAAATTTGAATTTTTTTTAAAATTTTGATTGTTGGCACCGTGGGAATTAAAGGGTTAAGCTGCGATGGGCATCACGGCAACTATTTATACATGAGAACCCGACTAGGGATTACGATCCCTCCCTCTAACAACAAAACCCAGTGACAAAATAGAAATAAATAAAAAACTTAAAATTTTTGAATATCGACGTCGATGCATTATATTATCAAGAATATCTTGATTTAATTGGTCTAAGATTATAGCAAATATATCTCTGAAAAACGACAAAAGCAACATTACTATATACTATCGCGTGCGCTCAGAAACTGGACGGTAGTATTTTCGTCAACCACAAACTTCCATTTACTTGTGGGGCCGGACACAAGAGCGAATTTCCTAACAATAGGTGACAGTAGGTTTCAAAGATAAATGGAATTTAAATGATAAACGACGAATGATATTTTATATTTGCATACTCTTGTGATTTTGATATTCGCTGTTGTCCCTTGAATCCAGCACGAATATAGAAACCATTTGAAAATAAGGCTAATTTCATCTTGATATGGATCCCTAGATTACATAAACATCAACTGTTCAAAGTATATTCCTTCACGGGATTTTCTTTCAATAAAATCATTTTAGAATTCAACACTTTTATATGAATGCGTCATCAAGAACATTTTAAAACACAAAACATCAAAGCTAAAGTGCAAAATACAAAGTACCAACGACAAAAGAATAAGCAAATGCTATAGATGCGGTTAACTTAATTTAAAGATTCAGTTAATTCCTACCGCGTTTCCTTCTGTTATTATTTTCTCCTACAAACGGCTTGTACTGTTGTTGAGTGCTTGGGAAAATTGGTGCCATGATAGCCGTTTTCGAGCACACACTAATCGAATCCAGATTTATCGCAGAGCTTAGCTTCAAACATCAACGCACGACCATTACGTCGGTTTCTCTTCTCCCTTAATCCTCGATCCTTTATCATCTCGAGGACGCATTATGCCTTTAAAGTTCGATTAAACTTTACCAGGACTGAAATTGACCTGGAGGTGTGATAACTTTACGAAATTTGCTTCCCAGTATTATTTTGAATGTATCACCGTAAATTTGCATATGAAAAGATCAACGTGTCTGTTAATATTTTTGTTTTGCAGTTTACACAGGTGGAATTTGCGGTGCAGGCAGTAAAAAGAATTTAATAACCTAAATAGATAATAAATGTTTTCTTATAATAATAAATGTTTTTATATATGCACGGTTAGTACCTATCAAATGATATATTTTCCTCTTTTTAATTAAAGGGTCTTAAAATTTTAATTGTCAAAACGCTCGAAAAAGGTGTTTTGCTCAGCACCCCAAAAAAGAAAATTTAGGCTCAAACACATAATAAACAAAAAAGCAATGGTTAATTAAGAAGTCTGACAAACCGGTTGGTTTTTTTGGCCTTGACCGCGCACGCACGATTCGCACTGGGTTTTAGTATTAAATAACCAAAAGAAACGTTTCTGTTAGAGCCCAAACGCGGGAAAACGCATGCGAGAAACTCGCGATGCATGGTTTTGATTGGTCGAGAAAGTGGCGCGATTTTTTTTAACCAATGACAGAGCGCGATATGCAAAACCAAATCGAATGCGAAATTACCCTAGAAACTGAATGTGAAACAAAAAATTGTGGACAGCAGTGATACAGTTTCAAAATAATCTGCAGCACATTTCTTATCCCCTATGAAGTTTGCAAAGTTTCATAACCAGACCCTCGAGCACATCGCAACGTCGAAGCCTCAAAACACGAGCAAGTACGTTGTGACGTAAACAGTAGCTCATTTATGCGTTAACGCAGCCAGTGTTATTTTGAAATCATTTGTTTTGCATATTCTTGGGTTAACGCTTTCTTGTGCCAATTAGTCGTATTTCGAACAAGTTGACAGCAAAGACTGATTTTCTTATTAGAGCGGTTTCCAATTAAGTATCGCAAAACAAAAACAAGACCATCTGGCCGATCACAGCAGACGCAGACAATTCAATTAACGAATCAGAACGCAAGAGAAAACGCATGCGTACGAACATATCACAATTGTTTTTTGACTAACTAGGGTAGGAACTAAATATTATTGTGAACTAAACCAATTGCAAAGCAAAAGCAGGAGCTCCTGACAAGCGTGATCAAAGGAAAATTTCTTTCGACAATCGATTGAAGACCACCTCCAATACGCGCAACAGAGGGCGTGCTCTTTCCATGCATACGGGTAACAAGGATTGCAATTCAAAATGGCGGGAAATTCAACTGAATACTTTGATATCCTGCAAATCGGATTTGGTAAATTTGAAAGGTGTCAGCCTTGAGTCTTCACAGGATAGGTTCTTGGTTTTCACAATAAGGAGCCTCAGTCATTAGGGCGGTATATAAGGTCCTGGAATTATGACCCGAATATGAAAAGCTTGTCGCTTTGCGCGCCGGAGAATCTTTGCCTTGTTTATTTGTTCGCGTGTATAGTAAGAAAAGGTTTTCTTGTCGAGTTGTTGTTAACTCAATCAGGTTATATTTGCTCGTACAGCAACTAATGAGCTTCCTTAACAAGTGTCCTTGTGTTGATTAGATTTTTCTAAACAACTGGGGTGTCAATGTTCATTCCAGTGTACTGTACAAGGTTTCCGTGGCCGTAAGTAAAACATTTTATGCAGCCCTAAATCGTAAAATTAGTAACGAGACTGCACGAAAACTAAAATCCAAAATTGGTAAATAATAAATAAATAAATAAATAAATGGCTTAGCATTAACAGTCAACGATCATTTACAATCTGTTGGGTTTGATAACCTTGTGCATGGCCAATCGAGAGGTAACAAGACAAAAGCAAGAGTGCTTTCCCCCATATTTCTGCTGATTCCGATATGAACGCCAAGGGCATTACTGCCTTAATACTTTGGCTAGCCAAACTAACTCTGCGATCAAGGAATCGTTGAGGAATCATCCTTTAATGTAGCTTAGTTCCTATTCCAAACTAACAATCGTCGATGCATATGATCGCGGACTATGCACCTTATTTCAAAATGGCGGCCATTCTATTTTCCTTGAATATAAATGCTAATTCGCCCTCACTGCATGCCTCGTCATGATCAGCGTGTGCAAACATAATGTTCAAACGAAAATGAGGCAAACAAGACCAATTAACTTGCATATGAAGGAATAATAAATTAATCGCCATTTTGAAATAAGTGTGTAACGCAGAATCACGGCCTGTGCGTCATGTTTTCATATGATCGCTAAGAACGCGGAGAACTTTTTTCAATCATCATGTGATCATGAGCGATCAGAAGTAAGCGAAACTTTAATCTTGGATCTTTGCCTCAGTTTCATTCTCACGATAATGAGTTAAAACCCTTGGATATTTCAGTAAATGTAGGAATTTTTTTCGACAATTATAAAGTTGCTGATGTGACAATCTAGTTCTAGCAAATTTCAAAGCAAGTGTAAACACGTGACGAGATCAAGAGAACAAAAGCCACAGAACAAACAAAAGGGAAAGAGAGATCACTTATATACTGTGAAAACGTTGTTAAATTTCAAGTACGTTGTTCTTATGACATGGAAAACTCGCAAACTATGACTTAAAATCAGCTATGAACTCAAGATAAAGATTTTCAATCTACCCTTACGTGAGCAAAACAATTAACATGTAAGCTTAAGTAAAATTAATGTGACTTTCTTGGTTGAGGACTTGATAGCATTTGCCTGTAATCTTTTTCAGAATCTTCATGTTCTAATTAAGTCTTCCAACAGAAATTTATCGTGTGTTAAATGAAGCGTTTCTTACCTCTAAAAGTCGGAAGTGTCATGCTTGGAGAATCTAGAGACTGACGCCATTTCAACATGGCGTCGGCCACCGAGATCCGTTTTCCACCAGCCGTGACGTCACCATGGACACCTGCTTACGGCAGCGGGTCCCGCTGGATGCCTTCCTTAGCGCGGGAACTTCATGGCGACTTGGAAAGTAGACAACAAAATTGTTGGTAAAATTAAACGAAGCAATAATATGAAGGTTAAAGTGCAGAAGTTCGCAACCAGTTTACAGTTTTTTTTTCTTTCTCCATTTTCAAAGAAGCAACCATGGCGCGCGCGGAATACAAACTTCTGACGATTATTTTCCAAAACCGTCGCCGTCTAAAATACCACATGAAAAAAATATCTTCAAAACATGATTAGTTTACGACATACATTTTCGTAATCCCAGCGTCAAACGGTTCTGTTCTAGCACGAATGCATCCTTTTGGTAGAAAAATCGTTGGTCAGTTAGCTTGTCTTTATAGACTGTAGGTATTTCATAAATCAAAGAAGCTATTTGACATCGGATTCTAACACTAACAAAATTGATATTTTCGCATCTTGTTCAAAATAGGTCAGTTCTGAAGTTCGAAAGCAAGTTTATAACGTCACTGTTTCCATGGCAGCACTGAAGTTTCTCACGCCACCACGTGATTCAGCGGGGAGTGAATCTCAAGTGGAAGATGCTGGAAGTGGTCCGCGAAAATTTAACGGGGTGTTCCCTTTAGATAATGGAAATTTTGTCAAATGGAACAACAAAATATGTGTTGAGTAAGTAGTGCTTAAATCTTGTTTTGCTCTGTGCCAAAAATATGGGAACGACGGATAAAAACCAAAGGTGGTATCGACAACATGCGCTATGTTAGCAGTTACATGTTTACTTCAGAGACCGGTTTACAGTATAGCGTTGGTTTAGTTTTTTTCCTGTTTTACTGTTTATATTAATTCTTATGTACCACTTAAATGCTCTTATTTAATTTCAATACGTTATCACCGATACGGAATAATTTTCAGTAAGAGATTGAATAATATTATACATGACACGACTTGTTTTGCCTAACGGAAAACTCATATTATTGGTATTTCGCTTTACGTCTCTTAGGAAAAATACGTTAAATATCTATGGTTAAGACAGAGAACTTTATATTTTCAAAGGTTTAAAAGTACACTTTTGGCGTCGCAAGCTGGGTATAATACAATATGTTTACTTCTCGTATAATTGAACACACGCAGAAACGCCCTGTATACTTCAATGGTTTTGACTGAGGGCGTGTTCTGTTTTTGGAAGTGAGTGAGCGCACTGATTAAACACTGAGGAATTCCCTTAGACTCAAAACGCAAATATGAGTTTGGTGATTTTTGATATAAGGACAAGTTTATTTACGGTAGTTCTTTTTCATTGTGAAAGATATAACAGCTGGTTTAGGGAATACAATTTTGTCTGTAGAACATTTTCGTGACGTTGTAGTAAAACCTATAAAATGACAGGTGGAATGGCAGGTGGCAATAACAAAAGTTACTTTTTTGGGTACAATCTTTGAATAGCCTTTTGCTGTCGGATGGCATGAAGTTCTTAAATCAATTATTTTGCTTAAAATTTAAAACTATTACATAAGATACAAAGAAATATTTTAGGGTGCGTTTGATTGTCTGTCGGTCCGGAATACGAATATATAGAATCAATCTCGAAAATTTGGAGCCATTCGGGAACTAAATATAAGCACGTTTTGGTAGATATTATAGTGCGAATGTGCCTAGCGAATCTGGTTTCAAGCATTACCTAGTTTAACGTGTTGCCTGCGACTTGTGTCGCAACGATTGGTCACCGTCATCGAGATTTAGCCTCTGCTATACTGACAAGAAGCAGGAATTTTAAAAACATTACCTTGTATAGTGCCGTCTTTAGATATTATTTAGTTTCAAAGGTTCAGTACAATTGCTAAACCATAACAAGCAATCAAGAGAATCTATAATTAAAAGTGGAAATTTCTGATGAAAAGCATGGACAACAATTATTTCTTTCAGACCTCGCGGACCAAACTCCCGAAGAAAGTGACGTCATACCCCAGGAAGACACAACAGACATCACACCATTTCTTTTTCCCGCCATTGGCGCCCTGCTTATGCTCATGTTTGGTGGGCTGCTATTCTCAAGCGGAAGCACGCTGTGTAAAACTAAAACATTACCGGATAACAAGTATAAAAGGAAATTTGAACAGCAGTATGGTCGCCGGACCATACGCTTTCACAACGTACCGGAGAAGATCACTCAAGAGCCGTGCCCGGTTCTACAGCAAGAAAACAATGACATTGTCGATGCAGTGAAAAAAGAATATCAAGACCTACCGCAGTACCAACCTGTCAGCGGACTAGTTGGCAACATTGCGGGGCTGCATGGAGAGACATGCGCAGTAAACATTTCCAGACCGGAAGTGGTAGACAGAGGTGTGAGTCCTATACATTCCCCAAGAAACGAGAACACCTCAGATTACGAGAATTCTTCGCAAAAAGACAGAGAAAGCGATATAGGACTAGAAAATGACGAAAAGCGAAGAAGCAAAGAACTTCCCATTACGCTTCATGACAAAAATTCTGTTGGTGAAAACAATGACACGCAAAGAATGCCAACCGCTTCCAGTGGAATTGGTACGATTTCTCCAGAGAGTTTTGAAATTGACAGTTTAGAAGACTTTCCTATGAGCGAAACTGGTACACAACCATTCAATGAGACAGTGATTCTTGAGTCAAATAACAACGGATTTCCTGTTGATAGTACGCGCCCTCCGTTTGTACCAAAGATCGACCGTGGAGTGTACGGTGGGGGGCGTTTAAGTGTACTGCAGCTTGAGTGCGCGCCTAGTTGCTTGTGCGTGAACGGTTGTAACTGCTTTATACACGGGACAAAAGCTGATAAAACAGAAGCGTTACGTGAAGAAAAACGAATAACGAATGAACGACTAACTTGGGGTGATGTTGCGCTAAACATAAACACAGGTAATCTATCACCTGGTAACCAAGGCAACATAGACAATACGTGTAGTGACATGTTACGATTTTGTACTCCACCAGCAGATGTATCCGCGCCTTTAACCACAAAGAATATTCAAGAGAGAAATCAAAGTCCATTACGACGCGCAGATTTGGAGAAATGGTTGAATGACGTTGAGGAGTCTCGCCGAGTAAGCGAAGAACCCTATAATCAAACACTGCTTGAATCTTCAGACGCAGAAACAGAAAAACATCGCAAAGATTACTCGCTCACACGCGCGAAAAAGTCAATTTCTGGTCACAGAAGAATGCGTGCACCTCTACAAGAAAGTTTACAACTGTTGAAAAGGTTGCAACTTGTTTCAGAAAATGATGTGCAATTAGCGGGAACTAAATTTCCTGTTCATCGCGGTGGCCGAGCAAGTTGCTTAAAAACCGTGCGAGCACCAAGTTCCTTGTGTCTGTGCGGCGGGAATTGCGAAGTGCATTGTCAGGTTGGGGTTACCCCAGACCAATCATTTGCGCCGGCGGATTCGTTTGGAGATAGTATTAAACATGAGGAGAGTAACGATATTCTGAGCAACGAGCAACAATTAAATTTAACAAGAATAGACCGTATCGCGAAAGGTGGAAGACAGAGTACTTTAAATTATGTTCGCGCATCAAGTGAAATTTGTATTCACGGCCCTTCTTGCCAATTTCATTGTCAGAAAATACAGAAAGCTGCGCAACAGAATGGAAAAGGTAAAAATTCCTCGCGCAAATTTCAAGAACTCCATCCGCCAGAAATATATGTGGAACAAAATGAACTGCGAGGAGCCAGCTCCTTTGGCGAAGTGCAAGATGCATTTAAATATAAAACATTACAAGACCAAAGTCGCGGTCACTCTACTGTTAAGAATAACGACTTTCAAAAGGGGAAATGTGTCGATAATAACCTTCGAGGAGCTAGCTCGTTTGGAGATTCGTACTTGGCGATAACTCAACGGATTGTCACTGGCGATGAAAATATAAGAGGTGCAAGCAGTTTTGCACAAGGACATGCGAATGATACTGAAACAAACTTGGAGGAAACGAGAGGTGCCAGCTGCTTTGCGCCGCTGGATAAAAGTATCGCAGGCACATCAAGCGTCACGTTAAGCTTCGCAGTAGAATCGGATGGCGAAAGTTTCCTTGCTAATAAATTTTCGAACAAAAATGGTAGTGTTTCGACTTTGAATCTGCGCAAATGCGTTGATAACCTCGGAGATAAGACACCAATGTCCAAAGACAAAGTAAAACAGGACCTTCAGACAATCTTCTTGAAATCCACCGATAATTGCAAGGAGAAGTTTGTTCTTGATCCAAATAACAATTCACCAATGAATCATGCTATTGAACAGTCTAAGAATCACTCAAGTGATAGAATGACTGAACGGAAGGAATTAGATGTCAGGGGAGAAATCACAAAAACAGAACAGATTGATGAACAAAAGGAAACATCTAAAGGTTTCGATGGGCGAATTTTAAAAGTGGGAAAAGATGTGACTATGATGAGTACATTATTACACGCGCTTCGGAGAGATGGAGAACTAAAACGAACAGAAACTTTCAATCACAGAATTACTAAACGTATAGAAAAAGAATACACAGGCAATTTCAACAAAAGTTCAGCTGGAAATCTAAAATTTTCAGTTTTCTACAAAGGCGCCAATTCGTCAACTCCTTTGCTTTATGTCAGCGTGCTGGGTCTCCAAGAAATAAAAGATGAGATAATCGCTCCCCTGCACAGTACTTACGTAAGGTTTCGTTTGTTTCCTAAGTTCACAACATGGCGACGAACCAAAACGCTTAACATTTCCAGCAAGGAGCTGGTTTTCAAAGACCATTTCATAATCTCTGGTATAAAGCCAGCTGATCTAGAAGAAGCGATGCTTCAATTTGATGTTGTGCATGTCGAAGAAGAAGAAAATATCATTGGGCATTTAGAAGTTCCTCTTGCGGAGCTTAAGTCACGTGACAAACTAAAACGGACTTGCGCACTTCAGACATCTGATAGTACTACTAGGTGATGCTGTCCTATAGTCCAAACTCGTCTATAGGATCGTCTCAGTCTTAAATGGCGGCGAGAGAAGACCCTGGCCTGATTAGCAATTCGCGTGTCTCTAAAATCTTTAAATTATAGATTTAATTGATTCCAAATGGCAGCAGATCTGGGAAGGCCTTAGATAACAACGGTCTGGACCACCTCGGACACTTATTGAGAATTATATAACGTAATGTCGACACTTAGAATTTTATTTTCAATAAATTTGTAAGTGTTAAAAAGAAAATCTAAAATCCCCACTCAGGATTGAACCTTCGACCTCAGCTAGGCTTAGGCTTTCATAGCCTACCGTACCAGAGTACCACCTACTGATTCTCAGGTTGTTTAGGCCTAAATTTAACTATATAAACTGCTAACCTCAACCTCAACTGAAATCTAACCAGTTACTCCGTTATGTAAGTCTCAATAAGGCGTCAGAGGTGGTCCAGGCCGTTGTTATCTAAGGTCTTCCGCAGATCTGCTGGTTGCGGGTCTTCTCGCGGCCATTTTGAATACCGAGAAGAGCCTGGGACGAGGTTGCTCATTGACGTGTTTGACAAAAAAATGAGAATGGTGAATACATTTTTCTTATCTGAATTTAAAATCAATAAAACTTAATTGATAATTGTTTTTGTCTTCAATTTTAAGGGGAAATAATTTAACCCTTCCGTCACCAAAGTGTAGTTTTACCGTTTGGGTTCATGACTGCTATATATACTTTTGTTGAGATCTGCTATTGCCGGGGTAGAAAATATCATGGAAATTGTAAGTACTGGTTGACGTCAAAACATTACATTAAACTACTTTGATAAGTACTTGACGTAATAAGATAGAGAAGTTGTCTGCAAGAAAAATCTGTTGACCGATAAACATCAACACTTAATGATTGCTCAATTTGGGGGGTTCCATGAAACTGTCAGGCCAGGCATTTTTCAGGAGAGAGAAGACAAGAGAAGAGGGTGATAGAGAAAGGAGTTGAAATTACAAACGGTGAGAGAACAAACTGCAATGAAAACAACTGATTGCCACGAATCTTTCAAGAGTTCAAATATTGACTGAATTATTTTGAAACAGTCAGTACAAACGCTGCATATACATATATATAGTATTTTTAGCAATATTTTAGCTTAATATGGCAACAAAGCAGGAAGAAGTTTATTGGCTTTAAAATGTATATTTAGGCTCACCTGCCGCTAAAAAAAACACTTCACGGATTTGGCAGTTGATTTTTTTTAACGTTTAAAAGCCAGCTTCTTTACATCCTTCCTTTTTTATGATTTTCACACCAGATAAATTGTATCATAAGAGATTGCATTTATTGCTCTAACAATACATGCTGTTAATTGACTTTGCAAAATGAAAATTTGATTACGGAGAACAAACTGTGAAACAACGGGGCGTTAAGAATAAAACCTGCGGAGATCTGTACGCTGGAGTTTGCCAGCTATTTATATATATTTTTATATGTATGTTTGATGTATTGAAAAAAATGCTCCTGGTGAAAGATGATGTTTTTTGTTCACTTCAAATTATCGCTTACTGACTTTTCACGTGAATTTCTTTGTTACCTAGAAGAATACACAATTCACATAAGAACAGCTATGACATAACCCCTATTATCTTTTCCATTCACTTTTGGACATGATTTTGGATGTTAATTGATGTTTAGCTGGAATGTTCCTTTAAAAAATAACAATAACGATAAAAGAAATAGATTAAACCTATGAAACATGCATTCCAAGTGGATGAAAATCAAACAGAGTTAGGATTACAAACCAACAAAAAATGAGCTATTGTCGAGTGTTGTTTGCATTGATCGACTTTTTAGAACTTCATTAAAAATTAATATTTGTGAGAAGTGAATAATGAACAGTGGACAAACTGATTGAAAATCGAAAAAAAGTTATCGGATATCGATTGAATAGTGGGTTAACTAAAGGAAAAAAACTGTATACATCGTATATTTTTTGTTTTTCGAGATGAGAAGTCGTTTCTCTCTGACGCAAAGGGACCTTGAGTGGGCTTATTTTGCATAACAACAGTATGTTACGCACGAATGACTGCACGGGAGATGAATGGCAGACATACAATGAAATCATGATTGCCTTCATTTAAATTCAGAACAGAACCACTCGACCCCGCGAAAACTTTAGGTCACTGAGCTTTCGACACGTTTCTCAAGTTCCCCTTCGGTGGCTCAATTTTCCCAGTTATCGGTATAACGTTTTCAACGGAAACAAAATGACTTGAAAACTTGAAATGACGGTAAGTTCTCGTACCCGTGGAACCCTTTAAACTTTCGCGTTTTGAATTTTATGAGGAAAGTTTAAAGCAATCAGCTACATTCCTAATTTTATTTCAGGACTCAAGCGTTCTTGGCATAATTCTTGGGTCAGTTCTTGGATTTCTGGCGGGAGCAATAGTGGTTTGTGTTGGATATTTTTGCTACGCTAAACGTTCCAAGACTTATAATACACAATCCCGAACTGATGCGCGAGCGAAAATTGATCATTACTACACGACGAGCCCCGAAGCATACCTTCTATCGCAAACTCGGCCCGTTCAGGTGCAGCCAAATGTCTACACACTGGCAAAGACCTCGGCTGAATCATATCCGGAGATTACTGAACTAGACGATAACGAACAACAGCGTATTCGAGTAACGAAGCCGTATGAAGTCGGCGTTATTACTACTATAGAAGAGAATGGCGAGGAAATGGAAGATGAGGCTGACGGGGTGTCAAGCCCGAAAAGTGCTAGCAGTGATGGCTCCAAAGGAAAAGCCAAACTTGTCAAGAGAATGAGCCTGCCTGCCAATATACTGAAATCGGAAGGATTAGTTCATCCAAGTCCGGAGGATTTTTTTAGAAAGAAAAGTTCAGGCGAGGAGCCGGAATGCAGGCTGGAAATCTCGTGTTTCTACGACACGGCAAGTCGTGAGTTACACATCACTGTGATTCAAGTTATTGGAATTTCTACTCCAGACGAGAGTTTCCTTCGCCCGCCAAACTGCAGCGTAAAAATGCGTATCTTGCCGGAAATGTTGTCTTGGCAGTGGACGAGGAAAATATCTCGTACAACTAATCCTGCTTTTAACGAAACGTTTATTGTGCCTGGTTTTGCTCATAACAAGCTTCGAGAATGCACAGTTCATTTTGTGGTTCTAGATTTTGATCATGTCCAAGACAATGTTTACGTTATCGGGGAAGTCTTCATGCCTTTGTCAGAACTGCGGGCGAACAGGCTCGAAAAAATAATCAAACGGGTAAACCCACTATCTTTCTGAAAAATCCCATTCAGATAACATATATTTTTCCTAAATTCCGTAACAGTTGAGTAGAATTTTCATGACGAATATTATGCAAAAAAAATCTCGTTAAAGCAAACAGGAAAAAATTCTTTGACATAAGTTCGTCATTATGAATATTAATAAGGTAAATAGCCCTCGGGACTAGATGGTCGAATATAATAGTGAAAACCTTTTATTTATTTATAAAACTGACCCTATATCATCATTAAGAAATGAAGAAACTATAAAATAAGAAACAGATTTCCTTTAACTTTCAATGAATTTTCATTTAATACTGATTTCTTTCTAAGCTCTGGTATGTAAATATTATTTTGTCCTTCAGCCTGGTTAACCAACCGAATCCTTCGCATTCAATTTTTTGTCACGATTTTCACTTCGTATAAATTTATTTAAAAAGCCCGCTGTTATTATGTCTGGTTTTGTTTCATAACTTTGTTTTCACAGCTTGCTTGCAAAGCAATTTTGAAAGCAATGCATAATTTTTAAATCACATGCATAATATTGTAATAATATAAGGGTTTATTAAGCAAATAAAGTTTCTTTATATAAGAGGTTTTCTGTGAGCTGAAATGAAATTTTAATCCTGTATTTTACCCCTCATGATCTTCCAGATATAACAATTATTTTTGATAACGAAAAAACGTGGGTTGGGGAACACACATCGTCAGTGAAAACTGATTAATTATAAGTTTGAAAACAATACTTGATGAAAGCGGAAATTTTATTTTGGTCCAATATCAAAATCAAATTTGCGATCTGTTTTTTTCCAATCATTTAACTCGAGAATTTATTCCATATGTTTAAAAAAACACTGGCCGAAGTTACTTTGTGGCCGAAACTTCGCTAACCCGTTTACTCCCAAAGTCCATAATGTCCATAATGGAGACATGTATTTTGAGTCTGTCAACGAAATCCTAAAGTGTGACCTTTCAAATAAAAGCTACTGAGCAGTGCTTTCCTGTGGTACTGTTTATTATGCTGTACAAGGTGTTTCTTACTTTTGACTCTGTGGATGAAATCCTACAGTGTGACCATTCAAATGAAAGCTATTGAGCAGTACTTTCCTGTGGTGCTGTTTATTACGCTGTACAAGGTGTTGCTAACTTTTGACTCTGTGGATGAAATCCTTAAGTGTGACCATTCAAATGAAAGCTATTGAGCAGTTCTTTCCTGTGGTGCTGTTTATTACGCTGTACAAGGTGTTGCTAACTTTTGACTCTGTGGATGAAATCCTACAGTGTGACAATTCAAATGAAAGCTACTGAGCAGTACTTTCCTATGGTACTGTAACTTTGAGTCTGTGGATGAAATCCTATGGTGTGACCATTCAAATGAAAGCTCTTCGGCAGTACTTTTGCATGGTATCATTTGTTTATCTGTATTTTATAAAATGAATTTTGGGATTTTTCTCCAATTTTAATTTTTGGCACTCTTGGGAGTTAAAGGGATAGTATCACGAGGTTCCACGCGCGGCGCTGTTCACTATTCTTGCACCGGAATTTTGGACATATCACTGTTAAAAGGGATTTTTTCTTTTTTCTGGCTATCAAAACGGATTTTTTGATTCAACAAATACCTCCACTTCTCGACGGCCTTTTTGAATTTGCGGAATCAAACTTGAAAAGTGGGCCGACGTTTTCAAGTTTCGACCTCGTGATACTATCCCTTTAAAGGGTAAAAAGTTGGGAAAGGATTATAACAAAGCCTCTATCGAAACTAATGAATAGTTTTCTTTCGCTGATCGACATCTAATTTCTCCAAACAAAATTACTGCATTTATCAAGCGGCACAGATGGGTGTAAAAAAGGGAATAATCATGTATATAGAGTGATATTGTTTCTAATAAATGTACCGCCAAAGACAATTTTCGTATACTTTCTTTCTTACACTGCTTGAAATAAAAAACAATTACAATTAGAAACAACCCACTCATTGTTATGTTTCAAGTAGGAAGTTTCATCTTGGTTTTGTGGTCTAACCTGCCAAAAGTTAATTAAGGTTCTCGCCATGTAGGCCAACCACGAAATTGAGATGGGTAAAATATTTATATTAAATTAAAAGTTAATTTTAAATTCCCTTAAAAAGACTATTCACGCCAACTCAGGATTCTAATTGGCCCGAGTAATTCCTACAAAACAAGTGCGAGAAGTCTCTAACAGTCGAGCAAGGCTCGCGATCTACTATCGAGCCATGAGCGACTAAGCTCGCTAACTAAAAGAATAATAAGAGACTGATCCGAAACAAATCATAATTCTGTCCACAACACCACATTGTTAAGCTGAATTTGTTGACTTTGTGACGACATAGCCTGAGATAGCAGAAATGTTGTCACTGAAAATAAACGATTTGAAACAACGAGCCATTCACCAAATAACAATTCTCCCGCGAAACAGCTTCAGTTACATGTACAAACGACGGTGACAAGATCTTTGGTGTTGCATCAATTTCATGAAAAAAAAAAGCATTTGTACCGTAAAGGGAAATGACCGTTATTAGAGCTTTACAACGAGTAAAACTACCAAACTGGGATGATTGAAATCCTCAAAACATTTCCTGTTTTCACGTCAGTTAGGTGGCGAACGCGGTGACCTGGAGAGAGTGTGTATTTTTGGATTGGGATTGGGGAGAGAGACTCGCGTGGCGCGCGAAACACTCGCGCGAACAGTTGCACTTGTCTCACTGACTCACTCCCGCGCGATCTCGTTCGCTTTCATGCAGTCACGATTTACATTGTACAAGGAAACAATAGTGGGATGTCAAATCAAAACATATTGACGATAATTAGCATGTACAGAGTCACTGCGCACATTTTATATTGGTTATGGGAAGTGCGTGAGTCACGTTTAGTGACATTAGTTCACACTGGAAACTCTAGATCTGAAGTTGGCATTGCTGTAAGTACGAAGTAACTAATTAAGCAAGGCTGACTGTACAACTGGGATTATAAGTATATTCTATCAATCGAAGTTGTACAGTCAGCCTTGCTTTATTAGTTACTCCCTATGTATATATAATTTGCTGACTTGATCCACCGGGATCCGACGCTTTTACATTGTCCGTTGGTCCTTGTAGATATTTCCAAAGTGTTCATTGCTGTAAACGTTAATTAAGTTAAGGTGGCCGAATACAGTTTTGAGGGACAATAAATTTCCTTACGCGCGCGTGTCACGCAAGCAATACCGCGCGAGCAAACAACAACGAAGCTCTGATCTCGTGCACGCTGTTAGTAATGCGCGAGCAGCCGCGCGCGCAGATAAGTGAATGGCCGTGGTGTACGCAGTACTGCGCATGCTCGGAGATCGTACTAAACGCTTTTTTGGTCGTGAATTTCTCGAAATCTAGCCGTACGACCTATGCTCAATTTTTGATATTTTTAAATATACATCAACATCGATCTGCAGACAATTTTTTTTCAAAATCTGTAAGACAGATTTTAAAATATTTTTCGAAATTCCTATTTTTGATATTTTCGTTGATATGCGAAAAACTCTCTTACAGATTTTTGTTTTAACTTGTAAGAACGTTTATTTTTATCCAAAGTTTAAATGGTAAGATTTTGAGGTAGGGTCGTACGGGTGATTTTTGAGTAAAACGTCCTCATAGAATTAGAACCCAGTCTTCTGACAACCACTCGGTCGCTTGTTTTAAGCCACTTCTAACCAGAGGATGGTGAAATTACAAACACCCACTGTCTTGTACGATGGTTTTGACTTTGTAATTGTTGCTTGTTCCCACAAATGGTCACCTGTGATCGATATTATCGGAAGCATCTGGTGACCCCTATAAACTGTAGTAAGCCACCTTAAAAGACGACCGTACCTGTAAAGTGTTTGCGCCCCAAGGAACCTTTGAGTCGATCGAATCGTAAAATAGAACCAAATAAAGTGTCCGGTCGTAGTCCATACTGAATTGTGAGAGTCAACGTAATAGCGGATATTTAAAACAATACCTTCGCGGGAACCCAACTTAAGGTGGTTCGATACAGTTTTCTGGAGACCGTACCAACATTTTTCAATCGGCTTTTAAGCGATCTTCTCCAAGTCAGATCAACGTGAAATTTTCACCACTAACTGGTTTTGAATATATATTTTCTGGTAAAATCGATATTACCATGACAACGATAAACAAGAAACTTAGAAATCAGCAAAAGTGAAATTTAGCGCGTTTAAGATTTCGCATTGAAAATCCCACATAGGCATCTTAAAATATGGTATATGGCATATATATTTTGCAAGAATAAAAAAATTCTGTATGTTTGAATTAAAATAAATCGCAATAACATTTCAAACCTTACTATTTGTGTACTGGTATTAAATTGATCGAGAGATTAACACTGGTTTTGTGAAATTACTTAATGATAATGTCAAAAAGTAGCTTGATGTTATGTTTGTAAACCCTGAAAGTTTTGTTTACTTTCTCTTTTGCGATCTTGAGAACTACCTTTTTTCCTAACATCGCATCATGTGCAATTTTTGGGTAATTTTCGATTTTAATGGCTTTTGCAAAAATCTGAGAAACGGCTCGATGGATTTTTTTAAAACATTCACTGTGCATGCTTACCGATGTGAAAAATATTATCTAAAAGTTTCATTAGCATTGATTCACTGGAACGCCTTTAAATTTAAAGATGAAGACGACGTACGAACCGGCCGAAAAAACGGCGTTACAAATTTACTTTTTTAAGTTATTCTCAGTAATGATTTCGAATCAATGCGCACTACATTCTTCCGTGATTGAAACATTGCAATGTACGCTCTTTGATGCAAATTTCTTTGCATCTGTTTTCTTTTGCGTTCAAAACGCCTGCTGTAAAAACGTTTTCAAAACGCAAAAGGGCATTTATTGCTCAAAATAATCCTAAAAAGAGACTTAAGGGAATCTGGAAAGTAGCAAGGAGAGTAATAAGGTACAATCATGCTCGAATATAGATAGTAATAGTGCACAGCAGATCACAACGAAAGTATAAATCACGGAGGAATGCAGTGTGCATTGATTTGAAATCATTATTAAGCATAACTTAAAAAAGTAAATTTGTAACGCCATTTTTTCGGCCGGTTCGAACGTCGTTTTCATCTTTAAATTTAAAGGCGTTCCAGTGAATCAATGGCAATGAAACCTTCAGATAATATTTTGCACATCGGTAAGCATGCACAGTGAATGTTTTAAAAAAATCCATCGAGCCGTTTCTCAGATTTTTGCAAAAGCCATTAAAATCGAAAATTACCCAAAAATTGCACATGAAGTGATGTTAGGAAAACAGGTAGTTCTCAAGATCGCAAAAGAGAAAGTAAACAAAACTTTCAAAGTTTACAAACATAACATCAAGCTACTTTTTGACATTATCATTAAGTAATTTCACAAAACCAGTGTTAATCTCTCGATCAATTTAATACCAGTACACAAATAGTAAGGTTTGAAATGTTATTGCGATTTATTTTAATTCAAACATACAGAATTTTTTTATTCTTGCAAAATATATATGCCATATACCATATTTTAAGATGCCTATGTGGGATTTTCAATGCGAAATCTTAAACGCGCTAAATTTCACTTTTACTTATTTCTAAGTTTCTTGTTTATCGTTGTCATGGTAATATCGATTTTACCAGAAAATATATCTTGCCAAACTTCAATTCAAAACCAGTTAGTGGTGAAAATTTCACCTTGATCTGACTTGGAGAAGGCCGCTTAAAAGCCGATTAAAAAATGTTGGTATGGTCTCCAGAAAACTGTATCGAACCACCTTAAGCCGCCCAATAGGTGACGGGATGTCCGTTGATCGGTGACATGTCAGCAAGGAGATGTGAGGCGACTATATTACAGTCAGTCATAGCAGAACCCTATAGTAATAGCTGGGTTTGAGGAACTGTATAAACAGAACTGAAGTCAGCCAGTACTCGCCTGGTATTGCCTGATGTGGACATCGGACAAGTGCTTATGAGTGCGTGCCGGTGGTAAACAACTTATTAAAGTTGAAAAAAAATAAACCGCTGGAGTGGGCATTGCCAAAACACAAAATATCAGAACAAACCACAAAATGATCGAGATATCCGCTTTACCAGACGATTCGCAGAGTCGTTTCAAAAAAAGGCAATATTTGGGCTAAAAAAAGGAAGCATCTAAAGATAACTCTCGCCGGGATGTTATGGGACGTGAGCGGCGGCGGCGGTGAGTGCGCGGGATTCCCATACGTATATATACAGGTCCGCAAAAGCATACATATTATCTGCACTCCTATAAATTTTTGTTATAAGACATTTCTAAACTAAAAATAAAGATAACTGTATTGAATTACCGATCGTGCCGTATTAATAATTCTACTGAAACAGTGCTGAAAGTTTCTGCTTCAATATATATAATTGGTTGGACAGAAAGACGCAATTGACTTTCGAAACGTTACTTCCGGTGACTCCTTGCGTGACTAATGGTATTGTCTTTTGGGTTATGCTATTGGTTATCTAAACAGGAAGTCAGGCCCTCCTGTACAACACGTAAAAACGAGAATTTTATTTTTACTCCATCAACCACTTACTTTGCGAACACTCCAATATTGTTACGAAAAAAATGTGACCACGAAGATTCGAAGGTTTCAAGGTAAAATAATTTTGCTTGTATCAGCGATGCCGGCGGATGTAAATGTCTGGGATTTTGTTGCTCTTGTTCGGACCGAAGCGTGATGGTAAACCAAGGTAACAAATTTCTAAATCCTTCATCTTATTGTTTTCATGCTCAAGTGACAATATTTACTATAGGTTTTAACAGCTCTTTAATCCATCTTGAACCCGTTATTTTTATTTATAGTTATTTTAGCTGTTGGATTGGGTCTGATCACCGGACTAGTTGTTGTAGTAATTTATCTTCTGGTCCAGTTCTTCCGTCATCGCTCTTCGACCGACAAATATAACTACTCGCAGCTGAGTACCGATCCAACTTTCCGAACTCGAGCGATAATCAAACAGGACATTCCATCATTCTATATTCCTCAACCTGTCCCTATTCAACTGCAGCAGCCGATAGGAGTTCAACGTACAGACAGCATTAAAAAAGAAGATTACCGAAATGGGAGCACGCACTTATCGCCAACAGTTCACAGTGTTCAGGTGCGGAGAAAGGCGGAGGAAGCTGGGGGGATAAGTCTTGATGCTATCAACACCGGCGCTATGTCTTCACCGCCACCAGAAGCTCGCGGTAAATCGCCGAAAGCAGCCCGTAAAACTTCGCCAGGGAAAAAAATAACGGCAGTAACTGATACTCCGACACCCCCTCAGCAAAGGAAGGTAGCCGTTCACAAGAAAAAACCTGACAGTTATTTGGGAAAATTGGAGTTTTCACTTTACTACGATCAGTCCTTTCGCCTGCTTCAGATCTATGTGATACGCGGGATTAAAATCGCGAGTCCCGAGGGTGATGTTCCGCCTGACGTTTTAGTGGTTGCATCGTTAACTTTTAACGAAAGTCAGATATGGGAGAATAAGACTCGGACGGTGAAAAAATCGAGTGATCCGCAGTTCAATGAAAAATTGGAGGCGCATAATATTATATCAGCGAAACTTCACGCGAGTTCGTTACACTTCCAGTTATTTGACGATCGAATTAATAAACCAATTGGAGAAGTTGATTACTCTCTCAAAGGACTACCCCCTAACAAGTTAACAAACCAAACTCTTCCTTTGGTTCCAGTGGAAATAGAAGAATCTGAAGGCAGTATCGAGGTATGTAAGCGGCTCTTATGTTTAGTTTACTTTTTATTGCGTGACAATTTCTTGTCAAGTGAAACTAGAGTCAATTTGTTTGTACAGTTTGCGCAAACTAATGTAACTTCGACAAGTTTGAATTTTTTCGGAAACCAGACATTGGGATAGAATAGATAGATTTTTACTTATTATTTTTTTATAAGTGATTTTAGATAACCAACCGGGAATGCAAAACACTAGTTTTTTTCCTCGTTCCATCAATTCAAAACAAACAAAACCTTCTACAATTCCATTGAACTGCGGAACAAAACGTTATCACGCTTCACTGCGCGGGCTTTACTTCGGAGTAAAAAAACTTAAGTTTTCGTCGCCACCTTAAGTGTATTTTTTCACTTTTTTACATTGTTTTTTA